>JAUCNO010000500.1:12581987-12595813 GCA_032353835.1 Enteromius viviparus | reverse complement strand
AAAATGAAGGAAATAAAAAGAAAATAGCACCAACTGATCAGCACAAAACTATTGATCCATGACGTTGCCACGACGTCACCCTTACGAACTGGCAACGTAATGAAGTTACGTCGTGGCGACGTATAGGCACCTTTCACTTTTCCGGTTGCCACAACGTAACTACTAACGTCGCTATGACGAAACTTTGGTCACCAGATTACGTTGCAGTTACGTAACAGTTACGTATTTTTGTTAGCTGGGATATAAGTGTACCCCGTTGTGTAATCAAAAGTTTTATTGTTTATTTAATTTCAACACTTGGTCACAGGAAATATGTAAGCAGATTAGTGTTTGAGTGCAGTCAGTGTGTGTATTAGGACGGGCTCCCTGTATGAAATTGCACAATAAGTGCTAGTTGTATTTCAGAGTTAACACTGCTTACATATAACCAAACTAATTTCCATGACCAACATTAATCTCTGCATGAAAACACCTTTAATTTTGTCCACATATACTCATGTGTAAACATTATATTAATAATGTTTAACACATATTATTATATTAGTGCTTATTAAATTAATATATCAAGTGTCACTTACACACAGAAAAAAAAAAAAAATTAAAACACTAAGTATATAAAAATCTGAAGTGATCAGAATCTGTACTCATCTTCACCTGTGACTGTTAGACAGGCACGTGCAGAGGGGGGCGGAGGTTGGTTCATTTGCAGTCCTTTTATATAAAAGTATACAGTTACCGTCATGTAGAGAGGTGTGTAGAGGAGTGACTTGTTGATATTGCCTTTTGTTTCGTAAGCGTTACTTATTCAAATTGTTATGAATGTGAGTTGTTGTTATTTAGCATACTATCTGTTTTCTATATTTAAATTTGAGCAAGTAACAAGTCCAGCAGATTTCAATACTAATCTGAACCATATAAAAAGAGAACAGATTTAAATTTAACTGTGCTCTGTTTTCGAGGTTGCAGTGATAAGAGTCAAGTCACAACTCCCTCAACAGGTGTAATTCACGTTGTGAGAGTTAAAACTCTATACCAGTGGTTTTTAACCTGTGGGGCGATATTGCAGGGGGGCCGCCAATTATTATTAATAGAAATTGCAATATTGTTAATATAATAAAAAATGTCTAGTTTGCTGATCCATTATGTATATTTTCTGTTTATTTAATACATTACCAGTTTATTCAATAAAGACAATTAACAGCCTTGCTTCCGAGTACTTACTTAACCCGACACAAGAAGCGGGATGATTGTTTCAATTGTTTTGCAGTGGGCCGCGGAAACACATGTGTTTGTCTGTGTGGGCCGTGAGTTTAAAAAGGTTGGGAACCACTGATCTACAGAAACGCGCACACGCACAAACAAGGCGCGAGCATGTGCCTCGAGGGAAATGACGTCATCAGACTGGCTGTCAAACTAACCCGTACATTACATCAGCTGGCAGATTAACTGTTAAACTCCGATGTTCACAAGCAACAAAACAGAGAAGAATCAGTTTTCATGTGTGTGTCACATATAAGCATTAGAAGAGTGATAAAACACCGGAGAGAGTCTCTGGGCTTCCTACTAGGAAGTTCCGAGATTCATGTTTCTGACGATCACTGACCGCGCGCACGCGCACGCACGCACACACACTGTACGCGGAAAAACTTCGCGGAGGTAAGAAATCTTATTATGTTTATTGATTATCGAAACGAGTTCAAATAAAGCTTCGCGTTTGTTTCTGGGTCTTTTGGAGGTTGGATATGAAAATGAAAGTTCAGGTGAGAGAGAAATGACTTTATCTGCGGTTATTTCTGTTCAACAGTCAGACAAAAACAAACAGCCGGCTGAATGAAGCGTGTTTATTCATATTAAATCTGTCAGTGTGTGGTTTATTAATTTACTGATGATTTAAAGTCTTATACTGAAGTCCAGTCATCATAAAACCTGTTTAAATCAGTCTAATCATTATATATATATACATATATAATATATAGTCACTATGAAATAATCATTACTGATGAACTGATGATAATTTTTTGACAATATGCTGAACTTTTAAGTGATTTGATCCTGATATTTGGACTGGAGCTCAAAGGGTAACGTGTCGGATGTCTGTATATACATGTATGTTCACTCTATGGAAGCTCATGTGTAGCAAAATTCAATTTGCAATGCAATATTCAAAATGACAATGAATTTCTTGTTTAAATGTACATTTCCATAACCCCACATGTGCAGAAGGAATAATATTATTTACATTTACACAGTAATCTTAATATGTAAATTGCATACTAATTTTTATGCTGTATAAGTTGCAAAATGAAAACGTATAACCCTAATTGATCTGAGATGTGTAGCATATATCAGGTATTATAATGGAAGCCAAAATATTGGGGATGATATGTACAGAGTAATCTACTTTTTTTGTAGAGGGAGTCAAGATGGTCCAAAACGTTGAATGCAGTTGTTTTGACAGAAAGAAAGAAAAATCTCTAGTCTAGTTTAACACGATTAGTTCTTCAGATGTTCCTCTTGGTTTTGTAAAGTGACCACATTAGGTTTTTGTGTAGAATTTAGTGATTTACTCCTGGAGCCAAACCATACAGCGCCTTGAAATCAAGATACCACACAGAACGTTAAGACTCAACACCTAAAAGGGCCTTAAGATATCTTTAATACTTCTTGAGTTACAGGCCTGCAAACTCTCTTTTGCCTTATTGGAATGGTCACCATTAGCAACCAAGACTGAGGTCATCAGGCTACTCTCTCTTCTGAGCTTGACCCCACAATACACTCCTCATAATATTATTATCACTTTCATCACTACACGTTCCATTCTTCAGAAAAACATCTGAGCAAAATCTGAAATTCTGTTTCTGAAATTGTTGCAAACGTGCTGCGAATGAGAACGGTTCCGCTCAGCTGTGTTCTGACACGCAGACAACTGGAGTCTGGAGCCGTGGTTCTGTCCGTCTCTGCTGAAGGTCCATGGCACTTCTGGGCTGTAAGGTCTCTCAGAGATGAGTCTGACACCTATTCTCGAGGAAACGCTGATCAAACGTTCTCAGCAGAAGAAGAGGACCTCTCCGCTCAACTACAAGGAGAGAGTGTTTGTGCTGACCAAGAGCAAGCTGACCTACTATGAGCTGCGAGCCGAGGTGAGCACACACACACACACACACACACACACACAGAGACACACACACACACACACGTCTTCACATCTCCCGGCGTGTCTTGCAGAAGCGGTTTAAGAAGGGCTCGGTGGATCTGCAGAGGATCAGGTGTGTGGAGATCGTGAAGAACAGCGCCACCATCATCCCCTGCCAGAACAAATATCCCTTCCAGGTCAGAATCCAACCGTATGTTATGATGTGAAAACACACGAGTGTTTATGAAGACCTCTGAGAGCCTGCAGCACAAAACCAGTCTTAAAGAGACAGTTGACCAAGAAATCACAATTCTGTCATCGCTGTCTGCTGTAGAAGGAGAAAATATATAGAAAGTATATCTGTGAAAATAAACAACACACATTCTCTCTTATGACAAAAATCATGAGGATATTAAGTAAAGATCATGTTCCATGAAGACTGTTTCCTGCTGTAAATATATCTGATATATTGCTAAGAACTTCAGTTGGTCAACTTTAAAGCTGATTTTCTCAGTGATCTCTTAACTCTCTTCAGATTGTTCATGATTCCATCACGCTGTATATTTTTGCTCCCAATAATGAGAGTCGGAGCATCTGGGTCCAGAAGCTCAAAGAAGGTCAGTGAGATTCTCAAGATTTCTGTTTTCTGGCTGCTTCATATTTTCTGAATGGAATCCTGTTTCTCATTGGTTTGATGATGGATAAAAGAAAGAAACATCTAAATAAAATTAAATTAAAAAATATATATATATATTATATAATTAATATAATGCATATTTTGCTTTTTTATGTCACACTTTCTGACTAAATACACACTTTATAGTATTTTAGCTATTGTGAAGTGTTTGAAGAAGTCATGTGGTTTCTCTTATTCAGCAGAAAACACACACACACACACACGTGATTGTGTCTGAATCTGAAGCACGGTACAACAGCTGGCTCAGTTCTCCGCTCATTTAACCCTGACCTCTACTTCTTCCACTATTTGCATGAAGTAACTTTAAAAAAGATACATTTTGCAAACTTTTGACCTTTGACTGTTTTTGTTATTTTGCTAAGTGCATGTAGAGACGGTGTGTGTGGTGGAAAGTTTTTGAGGTCATCTGATGACGTGTCTGTCGTCAGTGTGTCAGTAGATTGCTGTGGAAGTGTGCCGCTTTGGTTTTGAGTGTGTAAACTCACGCCGGAGCGTACTGACACACACTACACACACAAATATCATGAGATCTGATCCTCATCAGTCTGTCTGGAGTGACATGAAGAAACAGAACAAACTGGATCCAGAAGAACTGTGTCTCCGAGACGCTTGGAGAAACAGACCTGCAGAGAACTGTTAACAGCTTTAGGCACGCGTGTAAAAATACTGTAAAGTAAATGAACTTCTATGAACGAAGCTCAATCCATGTGTTTAAAGCAGCTTTTGTCCTCGGTGCTCTTGAGCGTTTCTCAGGAGTTTTGCAGCGGTCTACTGACTTCTAATCCACCACTGCAACACACACACACACACACACACACACACACTGATGTGCAACAGGAGACTAATGTTAGCTAATTTGTTGATGATGATGATGTGTGTCACATGATTAGATGACAGCTTGGGGTGGTTTGGCAGAGAGGAGGCTAACAGCGTGTGTTCTGTACTGCAGAGGTCAAGAATAACGTTCAGATCGCAGCTAAGTTCCACCCTCAGTTCTGGCAGGAGGGCGAGTGGCTGTGCTGCGGTCAGCTGGATAAACTGGCGCCGGGCTGCGAGGGATATAACCTGTTCGGAGACGGTACGACTCCTCATCCCTCACTGCAGGAGGAAGACTTCACAGATTGATTTCTACTGCTTACACACATTTTCAAAACTTTGCCTCTTTTTTTCCCAAAACTTCACACATACATCAAGAACTGCACACAAAACACCTCTCAGCTCTTACTGAATGAAGAAGCACTGCGCTCAGAATATCTCAAACACATCTCAAAACACACACATGCAAATTCCTGTTAGATGTGTGTGTGTGTGTGTGTGTGTGTTACACACAAACTGTTTCAGGAGCAGGCAAAGGCTGAGAATGAGTGTCTGGTTTGTAGATTTGTGTGTTTCTCTGCTGTTTGAGAGTCAGCTTCAGAAACTGTGACGAGAGAAGAGTGTGTGTGGAAGCGGATGGGAAACAAACTTGATTAAAATGATACATTTAATCAGAATGTCATAACTGTTTCTCTCTGGCGTTGTAAGCACAGTTCTCCAAATACTCTTAAACTCTGCTCCTTTATTAAAATCCACTGCAAGCTCACATTTAGACCCGCCTCTATTTCTCAGAGCCACACCCACATCAGGGCTGTTATAGCTAACTAAACAAAAATAAAACCACAAACCTAAAAATGTGACCTAAAATTAAAATGAAAAATAAAAAAAACATTAAAAATATTCCAAGGATAATGAAACAGCGGTGGTCCACATCTCAACATCTTTCAGAGCTGCATATCATCTGTTTCATGTTGAATTAAAGCTCGCCTCTTCTCTTTATTTGATCATTAACTGTCGAAGGTTGTATTTATTTAGCATAACCAAACTCTTATTCTCAGTTCTGCTGATTATTTCCTGATTCTTCGTTTAGCCTCTCATTAAATATTCTCAATATCAGCCCAAGCTAAACGTGTCTGTGTTGTGAGAACCATTGCAATTCAGCCTCGGTGCCACCCACAGGAAGTGGCTAAAAAACCTACAGGAAGTTTTAAAATGTTTAGCAGCCTTCCGTCAATCACAGAAATGTTTATTTCTCATCTCACAGTTTCACGCAAACCTCTTCCTCCTGTTCCTGGAGACGAGAGCAGCACGGTGAGCTCATCCTTCATCAAAGCTTAACATGATTAATGAGTTACTTTAAACGTACTAACAACTGTCAACTAGCAGTTTTTAGAGTATTAGCAGGCTGTCTGCTTGAAGGGGTCACATGATGTTGATTAAAAAAGACCATTATTTTGTGTATTTGGTGTAATGTAATGTGTTTATGGGATTTCTTCTCTAAGCCCCGCCTCCTGAAATTGCTCGATTTGTAAAACACATTACAAACCAGTGAGACATAATTACTGATGATCATGATTTAGTTCTGTGTTTGTACACGTGGTGTTGGAGGAATCAGTGCTCCGTAAATGTGCTGAACAACACAATACACACAGCGTCTCCAGAACATGGCGCCCGCAGCAACACTACAGACAGAATCATAGCTCCGCCTTCTTTCTTTGAGCAAACATTTGAAGATAAACCCACTCTGTGACGGAGAGAAGTGGAGGGTGTTTAAACGAGTCGGTTTAGGAGAGTGTGGACAAGCCATAACTTTTATAAATATTATATTTCTTTGGTTTTAAGATCTTTGTAATTTCAGGGATCTTATCTATCACTAACAGCTCGTAACACTCCAAAGAGAAAGAAACACTTGAAATCACATCATATAGACCCTATCCTCTAACACAAGCGTGTTCTGCTAACCCTAGACCTTCCCTAACAGTCTTCTCTGAGAGTTAGTACACATGCAGTTGTTTATAGTTAGTATAATGTCTAAAGTGGACTATTGGAATAAACTGTAAATGATTATTCTTTCTACTTCAGTTGAGACGGCCCCCGCCGCCCCCCCCACCTGCAGGGGAAAGTGCACAGGAAGAGGCGGGCCCTGAAGAGAAAGTGGTCATCGCACTATATGACTTCAAGGGTCTGGAGAATCATGATTTGACGCTGAGGAAGGGCGAGGAGTATGTGATCCTGGAGAAGTGTGACATGAACTGGTACAAAGCGCGAGACAAACACGGGTGCGTCCGACACGCCAAACAAACACAGAATACACTAGAGAGGCTAGACTTGAGCTGCCCAAACAAAAAACTTTTGGAATTTAAAGATCAGGGTAAATTGAACTTATTTTGTTGTCTGGAAAACATCTTCTGTAGCCTCTGAAGGGCAGATCTAAATGACCTTTCTGTTCAAAAGTTTTCACGCCCCTCTCTTAATGCATGGTTTCTCCTTCTGTAGTATCTGTGAGTGTTGATCCTTCTGTAATAGCGGTGTATGAGTCCCTCGGCTGTTCTCAGTGTGAAAAGATATATCTTAAAATTGTACAGTCACTATTGGAAAGGGTTCAAATAAACAACATTGCTGGAAAACCAACAGATATGTGGGAGATGACAGATGTTTCCAAAAGAATAGATGAAGTTTAACTGTTCAGGACAAACAATAGAATACTCATCCTTTTGATTACACAGAGGTCCTAAAAAAGGTTAAATGTCAAAGGGAGGAAACTGATCAGGTGAAAACCAGACTCTGGGTCACTGATTCGTCACTGGGCCGCTCACCAGCAACGAATCATTGACTCTGGGTTATGACACAATGAAGCCTCATTTGCTAAAATCACATGACTTGGCGTTTAAAAGCCAGCTCTGAGAGACGACAGGAGATGAGCTTTTCACCGCAGGAAGAGTTATTATAGATCATCTTAATGCTGGATTAGTTTGATCTTCTGTCTTCTCCAGATGTTAACTGATGGACTGGAGTGCTGTGGATTATTCTGATGTTTTATCAGCTGTGTGGACTTTGTGATATTATTGAAGGTTGGCCATACAGGACCTGACACGTTTAATCATCATTTAATAATAATGATAATGGTTATAATCTTCTCATAATTCCAGTAAACTCAATGCTTGCCGTTGTTGCTTTTGAGCGAAAAATGTGTTTAATGTCCTCAATCTTTTACCTGATCATCTCTACATCTGTTGATGTTTGTAAGTTTAACTGCTTGTGTGTGTGTGTGTGTGTGTGTGTGTGTGTGTTGTAGAGATGAGGGCTACATCCCGAGCAACTACGTGACAGAGAAGGAATCAGACACGCTGGAGCAGTTCATGTGAGGGATCAGACGTTCTGCTTCAGTGTTTGACTTGCTCTTGTTACAGTGAAGTGATTAGCATAAAAGTGCTGAGTAATATTAACTGCATGAACTGACTGTACGGTTATTGTTATTATAATAGTACGTACATGTAGCGTGTAACAGACGCCTTTAAAGTAGAGAGAGACTGTGTTTGTTCTCGTGTTGCTGTGTGTTATGTCAGGGTTGGGTTTTATGGTCAGATTTTAATCTTCAGTTATCTCTTTTTATGTTTTGCGTTTCAGCTGGTTTTGTGCAAATGTGAATCGCAACAAAGCTGACGAGCAGCTCAGGAAAGAGGTGTGTGTGTGTGTGTGTTTATTAGTCAGACTGTTCAGAACTATGTGTGTGTTAAACAAATGTGTTTGTGTGTGTGTTCAGGCTAAAGAAGGTGGTTTTATGGTTCGCGTGTCAAGCAATACAGGGACCTACACCGTGTCACTCTACACCAGAAACACCGGGTGAGACACACACACACACACACACACTCTCATGAAGGATGTGGTTCTGATGGTGTGTAATGGTGGTGATGGTCTTTGCTGGTTTCAGGGATGGAGCAGCTACAGTCAGGCATTACCAGATTAAAGAAACAAACAGTTCACCAAAACAGTTTTACCTGGCAGAGAAATACATCTTCAGCAGCATTCCTGACCTCATAGAGTACCACAAACACAACGCCGGAGGTAACACACACACCTCTCTGTTTTTCTCTGTAGTAAGATACAGCAAAGCAGACACATTTTGTGTGTGTGTGTGTGTGTGTGTGTAGGTCTTGTTTCCAGGCTCCGTCATCCAGTCGGCGATCAGACGAGAGAAGCTCCTAAAACAGCAGGATTCAGCTACGGTAACGGCTGGAAAACACACTTACTGAGTTTGACATCACACACTCATTTTATTGCATTTGTTCATGAAAAAACAACATGTGTCTGAAACATCAAAACATCAAACATGCCTGAGCTGCTGGGAGTTTATCACCTGAGAGTTTAGTTTATTAACCCTTTGGTCCTGCTTCACAAAAAAGACCAATGATGTAATAGTTATGATCCACTTATTTCATATTAAATGCTATTTAAAAAGCTATAAGAGCTTAACATTTGGTGAGATGTGTTCAGAATTTGAGGTTGATATCACAAAACATGATTTTTTATTCACTAGGTGAATTCTTTCTCATTCGTTTCTAATGCCATGATTTCAGCACCAGCATGACTTCCTTCTTCTAGACCATTTTAACCGTTTGAATCATGACTATTATTATTTGTGACGACATGGTAAATGCCAGAACTGTTAAATAGACGGACAGTTAAATGTTTTAGGTGTGTTATAATGTTGCTTTCAGAAAATGAAATATGCCACACACCTTCATGTCATGTGATCGTTACCCAACGTTACAAACATATGTGAATGTTTGCTAAATTATTGAAGTTTCAGGGAGCTGTCGTTTGGGAGCATGATGATGGTGTGACGTGTGAAGAAACTGTGTGTGTGTGTGTGTGTGTGTGCGTGTGTGCAGATAAATGGGAGATCAACCCGTCGGAGCTGACCTTCATGAAGGAGCTGGGCAGTGGTCAGTTTGGAGTGGTGCGGCTGGGGAAGTGGAGAGCGCAGCATAAAGTAGCCATAAAAACCATCAATGAAGGAGCCATGAGTGAAGATGATTTCATAGAGGAAGCCAAGATCATGACGTGAGACACACACACACACTAAACAAGTGGAAAGTTGTTGAGAAGCTGGAAAGTGTGGTGGGTGGGTAGACGTCTATGTGTGTGACTTCCTGAGCTGTGAGCGTTAGATTCTTATCAATCCTTCATTCAGCCAGCTGTGTGCGTGTGTGTGTGTGTGTGTGTGTGTGTGTGATGGAAACACACGTCACAGGAGCTTCAGCATCTTCTCCAGCAGGGATCTATCTAGCTTTGTTTCCAGGTCACAGATTTATGTTGTAAAAACATTGTTTGAAATATTTCTAAACCGTTAAAATGTCCAGTATTCTCATCTTAATTGTGACCTTATTTAAAGGGTACATTTCATACAACACTTTACTAACTTTATTTTGACCCAAAATATATTATTATTATTTGAATGTTTATTTTTTAGAGTATTAAGAACATCATGATAACACTCAAAGTATAATGTTATTTCTACAATTAAAATGTAAAACTTTCCTACAACATTTAACTAATATTATATGATTACTATTTTATTTTATAATATTTTTTTCAATATTCTATTAGTGTTAAATACTGTTTAAAGATTACAAAATGTTTCTTTTAACATTCATCAAGAACAAATAACCTCATAATAACATTCAAAGATAGCTAATGTGTTTTCAGTGTTATGAAACCTGTTTTTGGACTGCTTTCACACATTTTCTGAACAGTTAACTGTCGTTATTGACCTGCACTCTTCTGTCGGCTCTGATAGTCCCGGGGTTAGTGTATATACCTCAGCCTCCATGTCTCTCTCTTTACCCAGTGCTTTCTATCCAGTAAAGGTAAAAAAGTGATTGTGTGTGTGTGTGTGTGCAGGCGTCTCTGTCACCCGAAGCTGGTCCAGCTGTACGGAGTGTGTGTCACACAGCGTCCCATCTGCATCGTCACAGAGTTCATGGAGAACGGCTGCTTGCTGCACTTCTTGAGACAACACAGCAAAGCTCTGGGACGACTTCAGCTGCTCTTCATGTGTCAGGACGTCTGTGAGGGCATGGAGTACCTGGAGCAGAGCAGCTTCATCCACAGAGACCTGGTGAGACACACACACACACAGGACCTGATTGAGACACTTCTGCCCAGCTGATGAAAACTAATACAAAATGATACAAATTGAATGAATACAAAAAAAAAAGATACTTTAACGTTGGCCTGACAAAGCCTGGCCAGTTTGAGGTTGAGGTTTTAAGGCCATGCAGTCTGAGAAACAAACCTGTCTAGATAAACAGATAGAGAACACTGAAAGAGCATGAAGAGGATGTTGTTTTTCACACAGTTCACATGTACTCTACATCAGCGGATCAGACAGCAGAAGCACTAATGCAGTTTTTCTGGTTGGTTCAGCTAATGCTGACGCTGCAGCAGATTGTTGTGCTTTGTTCTGATCTGTGATTAAACACACACCTGTCAGCACTCGATCCACAAATGACACGCACTCAGATGACTGATACTGTGTGTGTGTGTGTGTATCCATAGGCTGCTCGGAACTGCTTGGTGAATGAAAGGAACGTGGTGAAGGTGTGCGACTTTGGCATGACCAGGTCAGAGTCCTAATCTAAACTAACCCTACCCCCTTCAGTTCTTCTGATCTCTGATATGAAATGTTTTCAGAACGTTCTGCCAAGAAAGATATCAGTTGGACGCCCATCTAATGTTTTTCCAATGTTTCAACTTGCTGCAGAAAATACATTCTAATAATGATGTGTTACAATTCCAATAAATGATACATTTTATGTCCTCTTAAAGTTAGAGTTTTAATGTTATTAAAATATTAAGAAGCTTCGCACATTCAGAGAACACGTTTTCATTATATAACAGGAATCTTAGGAAAAACACTTTTTGGGGCCTATTAAACGGGTCATGACGTGTCTATTTTAAAAACAAATAAATGTGAGGGGAACCCTCATTCTCTCTAAAAGAACCCGTTTAAAGGGTAAGGATCTATAAGGCTCGTCAATAATCAGACTGTTTAACGTCACTGTGTTAGTTTCAGCGCCCCCTCACTATTGCATGTTTAGCAGTCATTTCCAGACAAAGCAGAATTAAATCCTTCACTTACGATTTGTGATGCAGCTGCAGACAGATCTAGTTCAGATCAGCCTGAAGAAACGGTATGCTGATGTTCCTACTACCATAGATATTGGGTTAATGTGCATCTAAAAGCATCATGTTTTGTTAGATGTGTTTTCTAGAATCAGGCCGATGGTTTTGTTCTGTTGGGCTGATGGTGTGTCTGTTCCTGCAGGTACGTTCTGGACAATCAGTACATCAGCTCTATGGGCTCCAGGTTCCCTGTCAAATGGTCTCCACCTGAAGTTCTTCACTTTAACAAGTTCAGCAACAAGTCAGATGTGTGGTCATTTGGTGAGGCTTGCAGGTCAGAGGTCAGGGCTCGTGTTTGTGTTATAGGTGTGCTGATGCATGTGTGTTTGTGTAAACAGGTGTGCTGATGTGGGAGGTGTTCTCAGAGGGAAAGACGCCGTTTGAGAACCGCTCTAATCTGGAGGTGGTGGAGGAGGTGACGCAGGGCGGCCGTCTCTACAGGCCTCAACGGGCGTCTGCACACATCTACAACATCATGTACCGCTGCTGGCACGAGGTGAGACACACACACACACACTTCACAATCAATACACCACACATCTGCAAAGATTACCCATGACTTACAGTCTGGACTCGCACACAGAGTTCTCTGATCCTCATTTTTAATTTCTTAACACTTATAACAATAGTGTGTCAAACAGTTTTACAGTAGCTAATAGTATCTGTGCAATCAAATCAGAGGCGACAGCAGCAAGGAACCAAAATTCCTTTTGACAGAATGGAGAAAAGAGCTTTGGGAGAAACCAGGATGAGAGTCAGATTGTGTAAAGGACTCATCTGATTCCTGTGGTCTGGGGATCTGTCTCTGGGGCTCATCTAGGTGTCCTGGTCTCTGCTGACGATCAGGGGCTGTTGATGTCATCTCTAGGTGCTGATCTGGATACAGACTGGATCAGGTGGCTACGGTGACCTTGGAATAAGAAAGAAACAGATAAATATTAGTAGATGCCATTCTCTTATGATCATATCTCCCAAGGGTAAAATCTGAAGCGTGAAATGTAATGGTCCTAGTACTGAGCCTTGAGGTACTCCATACTCATACACCATACAGGAAGGTTTATAGGGTACATCCTCATGAAAATAACAAATTTCTTAATAGTCAAAAGAGGATCTATGACTTCAGAGAAGCACCTCTTTTAGTAGTTTAGATGGAATAGGGTGTAGCATGCATGTTGTTGGTTTATGACAATGTTATAAAGGTTTATACAATTCTAGCTCTCCTGTAGTAGAGAAAGAGTGGAATTGTTTCTCAGGGGATCTACAGTGCACATCTGATGTGATGTGTAGCTGATGGTATTAATCTTTGAAGTAAAGGAGTTCATAAAGTTATTACTGCTGTGATCTTGGGGAATGTCAACACCTGTTGAATCTTTATTCTTTATTAAACGAATGATGCCTAGTGTCCATCTCTGATGTTCACTTACGTGTGTGTTTCTTGTTTTCAGAGACCTCACGGACGACCACCTTTTTCTGAGCTACTGCAGAACATCAGACAGATCACTGAAGAGGAGACAGACACATGAACACACACACATACACACAAGCTCAGGGAACAGGGGGACTGTTGATCGTCAATTTAAGCTGATGTGTGTGTGATTCTGATGAACTGACATCTTACAGTGAGATAATGAGATGTTTTATATGTACACTGTAAACATGCACCTTCATGTCAGTCTGTAAGTTCACAAGCACCTGAGGACATGAATAAAGATGCTTACAATGGGAGGCACTGTCGATGTGTGTGTGTTGTGTGTGTATTAGTGTGTTGGGATTTGTGGTTTACTAGGACACAAATGTATATAATAACATGGGTACTACTAAGTAAGCATGGTTAATGAGGGCACTTCCTGTGTCCCTGTAAAACAAAAGGCTTGAAATTCAAATTCAAAAAATGCACACAGTTTCCTGTAAGGGGCAGGTTTAGGTGTAGGGTCAGTGTAGGACAATACCACATACAGTCTGTACAGTAGAAACACCATTACACCTATGAAG
>JAUCNO010000500.1:12552976-12581887 GCA_032353835.1 Enteromius viviparus | reverse complement strand
CGGACACCGAACCCTAGAGGCTTGAACCCTAGCTAGGGCTAGAGCTCGGCGTCCGGCTCGGTCCTTTCATGCCCCCCCAAAAAAGCTAAATAAGAACAGCAGCCGGATGCGAGCCTCCCAAAAGCGCTTGGTAAGAGGACGCTGGACGGGTCAGTGGGTTGTAGCAAAGCACTGAACATTATCAAGTAGGAAATAGAGAGATGGTAATTTAAGATGACAGGATTAAACTTTTGTTTTTCAAATGCAGAGACGGTCTCTGTAGTCAAGGCGACGATGGTTACTGGAAATCAGGCGACCCCAACTAAGCAAGCCAGAGGCGACAGCGGCAAGGAACCAAAACCTCATCTATATAAGAATGGGGAAAAAAACCTTGGGAAAAAACCTCGCCAGCCGGTTCCGCGCTACTTTGCTGTTTGTGATGGGGAAGTTGCAACACTGGACTTGTTGCTTCCTGGCGGATGAAAATAGCGGCAGGCTGGCGAGTGGTAAGTAATGAGGATACTTTCACTTGAATAGTTTTGCCGGATAGCGCAATGAAGGGGATCTGAGAACGCGCGGGCAAGGCCTTGAATAGGAAGCCGCGGTCTTTCATAGAGGTTCAGACCGGCTGAGTGTTGAGTTACAGCGGTAGAAGGTTGTTGTAAAGAAGGACGAAGGAATAGTTTATGAAGGAAAGAGGACGGGCTATTTATAGAGGGTAGAAGAGGATTTGATTGGGCAGGTGAAATGAGGAGATTAATTAGGTGATTGGGTGCCAGCTGTGATTAATCGACCGCGCTCCTACTCAAAATTAGTTTATTTGCAAAAACTTCACTCAAACGATTTTGTTTTTCAAAGGTTTGAATTTGGCCCATCCAAACAGATTTCACTTCACAGTCAGATCTCTAGTTATTATTACTATAAGTTCCTGACAACATCAAGGCCATGGCTGCTTAAAATAAAAGCATGCAATAAATATAAATGTAGACTATGACTCCTTAGAAGGAAATGCAGCATGTGCTTCATCACAAACCTGGAGATATTTCTGGACAGACTGCAGAAACTCAACTTTTTCTCTGAGCTCATCACACTGCAGCTTTACTTTAGACACCATCGCCTTCGTGTCTGAACCTAGAAAGACAGAAGACTAGCTCAAACACACAACTGAAGAACTGCTGAGTTGCAGAAATCACAGGTTAAACTTCTACCTTTATTTTTCCTTTCTTGCTGAATCAGCTTGTGGTAGAACATACTGGTCTTTTTCAGATTTCTGCTCTCGATAATCAATTGCTGGTGAAGCTCCTGTTTAAGAGCAATGATAAGAAAATTCCAATAAACGCATCTAAACTCTGGAAATACATGCAAACTATTACATTCACAGACAACAGAACACAGGATAAGCTGGAAAAGGCCAACTTCACCACCAATCCTGACTAATTATAGCTTTTATTATTATTTTGAATCTGTTTTTATTTTTATGTTTTCCATGTATTTTAATTTTAAAGTTTGACATTTATTAGTATTTTTTTTACTACTTTATTTATTTTTTAAATATAGTTTTCAAAAATACAGTAAAAAAATATTGAAATATTTTTTCACCTTGAAATAGCAGTTTTCTTTGTGAATATCTGCTTGACTGTAATTTATTTCTGTGATGCGCAGCTGAATTTTCACCAGTCTTCACATGATCACGTGTCACATGATCTTCAGAAATCATTTTAAAATCATGATTACAACCTTTTCAGATTATCATCAATTGAAAATGTTTTTTATTTCTGCAGAAACTGTGATACATTTTCACAAATAAAATGAAAGTTCAAAAGAACAGAATTTATTTGAATCTTTTGTAACATTAGAAATGTGTTTAATGTCACTTTTGATCTATTTAATGCGTCCTTTCTAAGTAATGTATCTCACTGACTCCAAACTTTAGATCAGTGCTCAGGATGCGATCTGAACTCTCTGTATTTCTCTCTTTGGTAATAGATCAATGCTCAGAGCTTTGAAGTCTGACCGCAGCTCCGCTCATCCTGTAGAGCTCCTCAGAAATCACCATCAAAGCATCACACACCAAGCGCTCATATAGTGCTATTAATATCAGATATTATCATGTACATTTCTGATAACACACTTTAACCCAATCCAACTGCACACTGTCCATATTCTGCTCCTGTTTCAGAACGTTTGATACATGCTGTTCTTTCAAAATATGATTGATGGAAGTTACTAAAGCTATTTTGGTGAAAATAAAGATTGTTCAGGATACTGTATCTGGAAAAACCCAGGCTTTATAAAATGAGGGTCCATTTAGTACAGTCAGCATTGTGACATTATTTTTTTTGCAATTATTTTAATGCTAAAATCACATTTATATTAAATTTATAAAATTTTAATTAATTACATTTATAACCTGAAGTAATAAAATAAACTGAAAAAAATAAACTAAATCAAATAAAAAATGAATAAAAACTATAAAACAATAATAAAACAACAACAAAAGTACTAAAAAGTTATAATCAAAACAGAAAAACAAAAACTAATTTAAAATTTATGATATCAATAGTACTAACATACCACAGATATATTATTTAAATTGTAAATAATTTATATTTAATTTATGCGTTATTGTACTGCAAGACCAATAATTATCTAAAAGTTAAAAAAACATCTTATTAGTTCAAAGAACATGCATAATTTTATTAAACATAATTGACCCATGCATGGAAAGATAAGATACCTGAGACTTGTCCTCCAGCTTTGGTGACTGGCTGTGACCGCCGAGCTTCTGAGTGTACTCAAGCACATCTGGACCGAAGCAGTCATCCCCGTACAGTGCCAGAGCCCAGAAGCCGCTCGGAGCCAGACGAGGGCTGCTGCAGCCCGAGAGCATCCGCTCAGACATCACAGAGTCACAGTCATCTGTGTCCAGCTCCGAGTGGTCAGGAGTGAGCCGAGCTTCAGCAGCATACACACACTCAGCAGAGTCACCATCTGGAGCCAGCAGATCCATCAGCTCTGTCACACACACGCTCTCAGTGAACCTTAGAATTTATTTGCATTTAGATTATATTTACAATATATTTATGATTTTACACAATAAATAAATAAATGAATACCATCATTATTGTACCTTTAAGAAAGTGTTTGTAATACCAAGTTTCAAGCATTGTTCAAAATACAAGCTAGACAGGGAAAGATTAAAGTAAGGTCATTAGAAGTGTCATTACATATTTTTCTGCCACTAAATAAAAAATTGCGAGATACAAAGTCAGGATTGCGAGTTATTTGGTCAGAATTGCAAGCTATATAGTCATACTTAGAATTGCGAGATATAAAGTCAGAATTGCAAGCAATAAAGTCAGAATTGTGAGCTATATAGTCAGAATTGCGAGATATAAAGTCAGAATTGGAAGCTATAAAGTGAGAATTGTGAGCTATATAGTCAGAATTGCGAGATATATAGTCAGAATTGAGCGCTATATAGTAAGAATTGCGAGCTAAATAGTCATAGTCAGAATTGTGAGCTATAAAGTCAGAATTGCGAATTATATAGTCAGAATTGCAAGCTATAAAGTCACAATTGTGCGTTATATAGTAAGAATTGCGAGCTAAATAGTCAGAATTGCGAGCTATATAGTCATAGTCAGAATTTCTAGATATAAAGTCAGAATTGCGCATTATATAGTCAGAATTGTGAGCTAAATAGTCAGAATTGTGAGCTATATAGTCAGAATTGTGAGCTATATAGTCAGAATTGCGAGATATAAAGTCAGAATTGCGAGATATAAAGTCAGAATTGCGCATTATATAGTCAGAATTGTGAGCTATATAGACAGAATTGCGAGCTATATAGTCAGTCAGAACTGCAAGATATAAAGTCAGAATTGTGCATTATATAGTCAGAATCGGGCGTTATATAGTAACAATTGGAAGCTAAATAGTCAGAATTGTAAGTTATATAGTCATAGTCAGAATTGCAACATATAAAGTCAGAATTACGAGATATAAAGTCAGAATTGTGGGATACAAAGTCAGGATTGCAAGTTATTTAGTCAGAATTGTGAGATATAAAGTCAAAATTGCGAGTTATATAGTAAGAATTGCGAGCTAAATAGTAAGAATTGCAAGCTATAAAGTCAGAATTGTGAGCTATATAGTCAGAATAGTGAGATATAAAGTCAGGATTGCGAGTTATATAGTCAGAATCGTGCATTATATAGTAAGAATTGCGAGCTAAACAGTCAAAATTGCAAGATATAAAGTCAATATTGCACATTATATAGTCAGAATTGTGAGCTATATAGTCAATTTGCAAGATACAAAGTCAGGATTGCGAGTTATTTAGTTATAGTCAGAATTGCAAGATATAAAGTCAGAATTGCGCATTATACAGTATAGTCAGAATCGTGCATTATATAGTAAGAATTTCGAGCCAAACAGTCAGAATTGCGAGATATAAAGTCAATATTGCACATTATATAGTCAGAATTGTGAGCAATATAGTCAGATTTGCAAGATGCAAAGTCAGGATTGCAAGTTATTTAGTCAGAATTGCGAGGTATATAGTTATAGTCAGAATTTCAAGATAAAAAGTCAGAATTGTGCGTTATATATAGTAAGAATTGCAA
The DNA here is from genome assembly GCA_032353835.1 of Enteromius viviparus. NCBI lineage: Eukaryota > Metazoa > Chordata > Actinopteri > Cypriniformes > Cyprinidae > Enteromius > Enteromius viviparus. The sequence goes on along the minus strand of JAUCNO010000500.1, from coordinate 12,577,280 downwards.
GCTAAATAGTCAGAATTGCGAGCTAAATGGTCAGAATTGCAAGCTATATAGTCATAGTCAGTCAGAATTGCGAGATATAAAGTCAGAATTGCGAGCTATATAGTCAGAATTACGATATAAAGTTATAGTCAGTCAGAATTGCAAGATATAAAGTCAGAATTGTCAGCTAAATAGTCAGAATTGCAAAATATCCATCCATCCAAATATCTATCTATCAATTAGTCAATCTGTTTATCTATCTTTCTGATTATCTATGCTATCTTTCATACAAGACATGTTTGTACTGACAGACTTGCCTTTCCTATGTCCTTATTTGTTTCTTCTGGTTTTTCACTGAGATGTGTTTATATGTGATTTACAGCTGCAGTTTGCTGTAAGTGTGTTTGTTTATTTACGCTTGTGTGTGTGTGTGTGTGTGATGAGCAGAAGCACAAAGACCATAAAAGACGAAGGAAAACATCACTGCGAGTGTTTGGAACGAGCAGAATGGAGAGCGCTGGGCGACAGACAGGATGAAAACTACTCATCATCAGCTTTAGTTTTCTGGCAGCTCTTCTCCTGGAGCAGCAGGAGCTCTCAGCGTCTGGCAGCGCCCAAAAACACTCGCTCTTTTATATGTGCTTTCAACACTCAATCAAAGTTATAAAACTCAAAAAACAACCCTAAAACAGGCTCATTCACCCATAAACACTAATCTGACTATAACATCTGAGCAGACATAAAACAGCACTGAATGTCCATCTGAGTAAAACACAATATTTTAAGCTCTTTATTCCCTGTTGATGACATTTTCTTCAATACATTAAAAGAACAGTTCAAGAAGAAAATTGACATGTGCCGAAAATGTGCTCAGTCTCAAGCCATCAAAGCCATGAGTTTGTTTCTTCATTAGATCTGGAGTAGTGTGTCTCAGTAATGGATGTGAATGGGTGCCGTCAGAATGAGAGTCCATTCCAGTCCATCTGAAGAAGACACAAGATCAGACTAATCCAGCATTAAGATGATTTAACTAAAAATGCATTGAGTTTATAATCCATAATAGCTCTTCCTCTAGTTAAAAAGTTGTCTGGTCTGAATCAGGAGAGAAATCTGTACAGATCAAGCAGCTCTAAACAAATAAGTTGCCAGATTTTGATGTGAGAGACAGCAGGAGATATTATTTTTCACTGGAGGAAGAGTTATTATGGATTATAGACTCATATTTTAGGCTGAAGTAAAGTTAAAATCATCTTAACGCTGGATTAGTTTGATCTTCTGTCTTCTCCAGATGTTAACTGATGGACTGGATTGCTGTGGATTATCATACTCTCATTCTGACGGCACCCATTCACTTCTATTGAGACACTGATGCAGAGACAGATTTCTACAAAACTTTTAAGTGTAACCTGTATTAGTTCATATGTCGACATCGCCTTTCCAGAAAAAGGAAGTGGTTTCAGAATTAAATGATTTCTTTTTGATGAAAGATCGATGTTGATGACAGCATGCAGTCTTACCTTTGTTGTCATCCTCTGATGTCACTTCCTGTGTGTCTCGTCTCCAGCAGGTCTCCTCCAGGTTTTGTCCATGTGCCGTTTCTCTGTCTTTAAGCTCACTTAGTTTACAGTGGTCCGGTTCTTTCTTCATCTCGTTCAGCTGCTTCTCCTGTCGATCTGTAGGCCAGAGGTTTGCATTGTGGTCAAGAGCAGTGTTTTCCTCACTGGACAAATGCTGTCTGGCGCTCGGGAGTGATGCTGCTGCCCTTTCCACTGCCTTTGAGGAGGGCTGTTCATCAGAGACGCTGAGAGAGAGAGAAAACAACACAAGCTCTGTAAGACAGCTCTAAACATCTGAGCACAGCCAGGGAATAAACAAAAACAGCACAGAAGAGAAAATCACACAACACTGTCCAGTAAACTGTCTAAAGCAGGGCCACTTACAAGAAAACAAATCAATGCATGAAAACACTTTTAAATGCATGACAAAAACACTTTTTAATTAAAGGAAAACATTCAGAAAAAACTATATTTTTTGCAGTACAGATACAGGAAGCAAGACAATAAAAATGTACTATGTACAAAACTAAACAATGTAATGAATCAAATTTACCAAACAATAAAAAAAAAAACACTTAATTCAAGGAATAGCATGCAATACATACAGTATCTTTAAAAAAAAAGCACAACAAAAATACAAATGATACAAATTTATCCTCTAATACAGATAAAGCTATTTTTAAAAAAAATTATAGACTAACTAAAATGCCAAGAAAAAAAAATGTAACCACTTTATTCAAAGATACCTTATTTTACATGGGTTTGCTTCTTCAGTAGTTTTGTCGTGTTTTGGGATGTGTAGAAAAAAGAAATACAATTGACTAATTATTTTATTTTATTTGTGCAGTACAGATACATAAAAGCAGGTATAAACAAACATTCTACTAAATAAAATAAATAAAAAATAAATTCTACCAACGCATAAAAAAATTACAACAAGACAACAATTTCACTTCTTAAGTAGATTTTTCTTGCTTTAAGCATGTTTTAAAAAAGCACAAAATAAATATAGATAATTATTGATATAAAAAGGCAGACAAAAACAATAAAAAAACAAACAAAAAACTAATAAACCATCTTTTAACTAAATAAATAAAAAAAATATGTCAAATAATAATAATTAAAAAACACTATACTCAAGATACATTATCTTACAGTTTTTTTTAAATCTTGCTTTAAGGGAGAAACAACAAAAATAGAGTTTAAGCTTTTTTTCTTTGCAGTACAGACACAGATTACAATCCAAACAATCAATAAATAAACACTAAACCAGTCTGTTCTGCCAAAACACCTACCAAAGACCCGCAGGATGGTTGGTGTGAGTGAGTTCTAAAGCTGGTCTTTGATCAAAACACACACCTGTGCTGGTGTTTAACCCCTCGAGCTCCGAGCAGAGCGTGTCTGTGACGTCCCGAGCTGTTTCGGACAGCATGTGATCCGCTCAGAGAAAGACTCTATTGTGTGTCTCTGGCTTCATGTGACGCTTTCAGAGTCTGATCTGTTCCCATAGAGACCCACAGCTTCTCCCGAAGCCTGATTACTGATGATGAGTGGACTGGAAGTGGACGTATGTTTGTCTCAAGGGGTTCTTCAGAAGCTCTCATGTGACTGAAATTCAAATTCAAAGCTTCACAGAAACAAACCTGGGTTTCATCTGTTCCATAATGATCATTCATTCATACACGCATGCAGGCATTCTTTCATTTGTTTGTTTGTTTGTTCGTTCGTTCATTTGTTCATTCATGCATTCATTTGTTTGTTCATTTGTTTGTTTATTCATTCATTCATTCAGTTGTTCACACACACACACACACACACACACACACACACACACTCATTCATTTGTTTGTTTATTCCTTCATGCATTCACACATTAATTTGTTTGTTCATTCATTCGTTCATTCACTCACGCATTAATTTGTTTGTTCATTCATGCATTCACACAATTAATAATTTGTTCATTTATTCATTCACGCATTAATTTATTTGTTCATTAATTCATTCATGCATTCACACATTCATTTGTTTGTTCATTCGTTCGTTAGCTCATTCATTCAAGCATTAGTTTATTTGTTTATTCATTAATTCATTCATGCATTCATTCGTTTGTTCATTCGTTCGTTTGCTCATTCATTCACACATAAATTTATTTGTTTGTTTATTCATTCATTCATGCATTCACACATTCATTCGTTTGTTCATTTAATAATTAATGCATTCATTTTGTTTACCCTAAAAAACTATTTTCTTAATCTGCATTATTCTTGAGTTTTTTTTCTAAACATCCGTAAAACAACATATTAATTAATTGAATTAACTGCGAACATTATTAACCTATTTTTCTCATGTAAACAAGATAACTATGCTGCAAAACTGTGCAAGATAATATCTTGATTCCTCATATCATGTGTTTTGGTACACTTAAGAACAAAACAAAATAAGAAGTAGTGAAGTAAGAAGTTCTTAGTATTTTGTCTTGTCTTCCAGTAGAAATATCTAATTATCCTTAAATAAGGATCGATTTATGTGTCTTGTCCTGCAGATGGTCTGTGTTTACGGTCTGTTATACTCACTGTGGATATGAACGCTGGTTAATCAGATGGTGCAGGTCACACAGAAGCTTCTCATCCCAGAACAGATCACTGAACTTCTCCGTTATCGCTCGACAAAACGTCTCAAACTGGAGTGTTTCTAAAGAGAGGATGTATTCTCCTGGAAACACACAAGTCATGAAGGAGTCCTGCAAGACTCTTCCAACAACAAAGAACTGATTAAAACTATAAAAAAAGAAAAAAAGTGCCCCCTAGGCTTTTTTTTAACACATGGGAAAGTAAATTAAACCAAATAACTTAAAAGTAAAATAAGAATAAAATGTATATTAGTAAAATAATAAAATAAAATAAATAATATATATATATATATATATATATATATACATAAAATGTTAATGTAACAAATAATACAATAAAATGCAAAGTTGTAAAGCACAAAAAAATTCAATAATATAAAAAAAGAATATAATAATAAAATAAAATTATATTAATCTATATAATTAAATATGTAAATAATATAACAAAATACAAATATAAAAATGTTAAATGTGTATAACAAAAAAATAAATTAAAATGTAAAAAAGAAAAAGAAAATCAAATGTTAAATAAAATATGCAAAAAAATAAATACAACTATAAGTAAAAATAATAAAACCGAATAAATGTAAATATAAAATAAGTAAAATACATAAAAATGTTCAAATAAGTTTAAAAAAAAGCTAATTAAAAGTTTACCCATAGCCAGATGTTGGACTCTATTCTGGAGATCAGAAGCGATGTGTTCTCTGAGCAGCTCCATGATGTTCTGCAGACGTGAGCGTCTCCGACAGTGATGTTCAGAGTCGGCCTGAACTCTTATATCTGACTCTCTCAACACGCTTTCATTCCTCACAGTGTCAGCTGAAGCTGCGCTTTTGTGATCTGAGCCTGTGATTGACTGAAGCACGGCGATCTGAACAGGAAGTAGGGTCAGACTTCCTGTCAGTGGGTCTTGCTGCAGCAGGAAGTTGTTACAAACCCCATTAGCACAGGACAAGGCAGGAAAGTGAGGCTGAACGTCTGTTTCTCGATCGGTTATGTGTGGAGTCGCTGGAGTCTCACGGCTGGATGATGATGAGTAACCGAACGAGGAAACACCGGCCTTCCCATCATCCTCAGCGCTGCTCTCGTCCTGTTCGACTGGCTCTCGCAGCAAGGTTTCATCTGTGATGTCCTCAACAGAGCATCCTCTGACAGTCCTGGAAAATAATTCAGACAAGAACTTTAGAAAATTCTATACAAGTTATTGTTCACAAAACTTTACCATTTTAGATTGGTTCAGTTCATGTCAAAGTACCTGCATTTCTCATAGGAGAAAAAAACTGTAAAAATAAATAAATAAAAAAATACAATAAAATAAATAAATATAATAAAACAAAAAAAAATGGAAATTTAAAAAATGTAAAAAAAAAAAAAAACTAACAAATAAAATTTAAAATAAAACTATGTATAAATTAACTAATTAATTAAATAAAGACTGTTTTCAATGCTTAAACATGCTTAAAAAGAGAAGATTAGAACCTAAAGTTCAGCTATAAAGCCAAATATAGGGGATCAAGTTGATACTGATAATGTCATTATCTAAAACTGAAAGTATTAAAATATTTTTGTTAATTGAAAAATAAAATAAAATAATTGGACTGGAAATTAAATAAATAAAAACCAACATAAAAATAAATGAAACAAATAATATCATCATATGAATCTATGAATACTATTAAAATAACACTGGTCAAGATAGATAATATGGGACTTTATAAAACATGATCTCCCTTCACAGCCTGTTAAAAGCTCAATCTCAGAAGAATCAGAAGAATTATTAACCTGGTTAAACCGAGCGGTCCAGAACTAACAGCTTATTGTGAACGCAATAATTCACTGATGACTCCATCTCATTCTGAGATTCCCTGAGTGTGTGTGTGTGTGTGCAGACGTACAGCTGCAGGGGGGGAGTCAGGATGATGGGGCTGAAGTGTGTGTCAGGAGAAGTGAAGGCCTCGGGCAGTCTGACGCTGCTGGAGGATTCTGGGTAATGATGAGGAACTGGACCAGCTACAGGCTCCAAACGGCCCTCGCCGGCCAACGGCACGAAACCTGACACAAACACACACACACACACACACACAACACTATAATATACAGCTATTACACAACAGGGTGGAGATCATGAAAGACACGTGCAGATCACATTTCACCCTCAGATAAGACTTTATACTCATACAAAACACCTAAAAACAAACAAACTTATTACACTAATGCTTTAGTTCTGGGCATATACAAATATATATATATATATATATATATATACAAATACACACACACACACACACATATATATATATATATAGTGATAAGACAATCCATACAAAAGGTATATTATGTGAAAATGTGGCCAGCTCTTATATAAACACTAATAAGTTAACAGTAATTTGTTTATTTCTCTTAGAGTCGATTTTTAATGAAAAATCTCTATAAAGCTCTATTATGAAAAAAAAAATCTGATTTTTTGCCAGAAATGATAGAATTAACGTTTGAGCTGTTTTTTATTTAAAAGTACATTAATAATAACCAATGTGAAAATAAGAAGATAAAAATAAGAATGAAATGTACAATAAAATATTAAAAAACTTAAATAAAAATGTTACAATTTTATTGTTAAAAATGTTTTATTTTACAAGCAAAAAAACAAAATAATAATGTATTAAATCATAAAATGAAAAATAACATTAGTAAAACTAAATATTTTGTATATAAATACACAGTATATAAGTGGGTAAAATGTGCTTAACTGATGAAATAAAAAATTACTTCATGCACAAAAGAGGTGAAATATGAGCTGAGACATTCTGAGAGTTGTGAGCGTGATCTACTGAATCTGAGATGTTAAAAGCAAACAGACAGAATGACTCGCACCTGTCTGAACTTCTCCCATGTGTGGGTCAGACGTGTTCTCAGAGGATTCCTCTGTAGCTCTATTCCCATCCAATGCCTTCAATGAAAACCGGACTCGTTATGAGAAACATTAAGACAGGAAAGAGGTACAGAAGACTGTTTGGACTCGCTGGGATTCATTCCTGTTTTTGTTTTGTCTACAGAATTTTATCAGAAACCTCTGAGGCAAAGTTGATATCTAAGGCAAGACGTTGTGTTCTTCATGCTCTGGTGAACTTGATTTTTTTGGTGATTTGTTTTTTCAGACAGAAAACTTTAAGTGTTTATTTTATTGCACTTTAGATTTCAATCAGGCTTAAAATCCATGTTTTTATAGAAGGGTTTGCTATTATAAAACACAAGTTTTTTTGTTTTTCTCCACGTAACACAGTCCCCCACCAATCTTTTATATAGGGCTTTGTTCATTTAATATTCAGACATTTTTATTCCTAAAAACATGCAGATTTATTTCTTTTCTACAGACCTTTTTTTTTTATATATATATAAAAGCCTTTAACTCTAAAATGTAAAACCAAACAATATTTTTTTATGAAAATGTTATGAATGTTAGGTTTCGGTACACTACATTTTTTAAGTTAAGTGGTTGCAAACAGTTTATTTGAGCTATATTTAAATTAAAAACAAATGCAAAAAGTTATATATGATAAATATGATAATATTTGTCCCCTACACTACAGAAGCAGTCACTGGGGCGGTATCGGTTTAAAAGGTACATGTTTGTATCTAAAGTGTACATTTTGGTACCTTAAAGGTACATATCAGTACTTAAAGTGTACCCTAAGAGGTACAAAATAAGTACAACAAGTACTTTTTGAAAAGGTACTGCCCCGGTGACAGCTTTTGTACCTTTATTTCTGAGGATGTATTCACTCACGCTGTCTTGCCTTAAACACAATCTCAATACATTTCAGTGGGAACTCATGAAAAAAAACATGACTATTTGGAAATAAGAGTCAAAACAATGTGTAGCAGATGTGCAGACAGGACAGAAATGACCTGGGTCGATGCCTACAGGCCTGATATCACTGGACTGATGTGTTTAAGAAGCAGGAAGGAGATGATGTTTCTGAGACACACAGACAGAAGAGACCCAGGACTGATGAACCCTGTCTGAAAGAGGTCTGAGGCTTCACCTGGTGAACTCGGCTGATGACCTGCGTCCACACGCTCTCTGCGTTCGTTCCCTGACGAGAGAGGTACTCACGGCAAGACTGAAACACAAGATCAACAGCCTGGAGAAAACCTGCCTGATCTCACCGCAAATCATCTTTTACCACTTCACTCGTATGAACTCATGCAGTTTTTTTATTTGTACATATTTTATGAGTTGCCAATTCGTATGAATTTGTATGAATGATCTAACCCTGACCATAAACCTACTCGTTTTAGACAGTATGAATCCGTATGAACTGGTGAGCTTGTGATTGAATGATAAAATAATATGATAATACTTTAAGTAATTAAAATAATCCTTTCTGGACAAAGTGTTTAATGAATCATTAATCATTAATCTGAATTTAATTAATTTAAATGATATATTACGTCAATAACAATACAATAATATTGCATCATCATCATCATCTCTCTCTATATATATATACAAAAATACGTTTTACTATATTACAAGATTCTTCTTTTTTCATGTCAATATTTTTTAAACTACACACACACACAATCATAAATCTACACACATATCTTAAAATTTAAGATATATTCATATTCTATTCTAAAAAATTACGTTCTTATTTTTCATATGAATAAATAATGACTTATAATAAATCAAATAAATATTTATACATACAGTATATAATTGTATACAAATACATTTATAAATATAAATTTATTATAAATTTACTATATCAATCCAGAAAATGTTTCCAATAAAAATAATTCAATATTTATAAAACTATACACAAACACTCTTTGTCTTTATATATATATATATATATATATAAAGACAAAGAAAGGGTTCATTTTTGGTTTCTTTATAATAAAAAAATAATACTCTTATATAATATTTTTCCATATTTTGGATTAAAATATTACTAAATGAATGATTATTCTCAAGTACCTTTTTCGCCATTTCAATAGAAGGTCTTTCGATTGGAGTTCTTTTGGCCATCTCCAGCAGAAGTCTCTTGAGTTTTCTGGGCATGGCCAGCTTTTGATCGGGAGACAAATGAAACTTGGCCGTAGCCCAGAGAACAGCTGCTACCCCGTACACACACGCCTAGAGACCACAAAACACACTCTACATCACCTTCCTTTAAACACACCACAACTACAGCAGACAGCGACTAACCTTCTCCGTCACAATCCCATGTTCCTGAAACTCGGGGGCCAGGAAGAATGCATCACAGGAGGCTGACACAGGAGGACAACAGGAACAGAATTAATGAACTAATAACAATTATACAGAAGAACATGCGAGTGTTGAGTTATTCTACATGTAAAGCATCTAAAATATGAGTTGTGATGGTATACTCGTACCTGAGTTTTTAGGTCTCAGAAACAGCATCTCTCCTTCACAGCCCACATACACAGAGTCCAGACACAGGAAGTCTAATGTGATACACAGCACAGATCTGCTTCAGGAGCCGCGGATCATAAATCTCACATAAACACAGTCACTAAATAAATACCTGTATTAGTTTGTGTTAAATGGATGGTTGGTAGCTCTCTTTAACTATCTGAGTGTGGGTAGTTGGAAAAACTTTGCATTTAAAATACAATATTATGTTCAAGCAACAGTTTAGTGATGTAAAATTACAGTACAGTAAAAGTAAAATGCATTAGCCATGTGCTTCACATGTTTGGTAACTAAGTAGTAAAGGAGACATCAGCACATGTCAAATGCTATCGAAGTCTTATTATGGGATGCATATTTTGTATAGCTGCCACTGTTGACCAGCATTGGCAGGCTGTGTAATAGCCTCCATGCATGTGTTTAAGGTTCATTTTTGTAGGATGGAGAGAAAAACCTGTACTTATTTCATAGTGACATGAGTGCATCAGAAAATCAGGTCGTAGTAATAAAACAAAAAAGGTGAGGAGATTGATGACGTATAGGTTCTTGTGGAAGTCAGTCATTTGGGTACATTACTGCATGCCAGATTAAAATATGTGATCCATACATCAACAAAAGGTCAGGAAAGATGCCAGTGTGCTATAGTGATAGTCAGCAATGCTCCAGTCATGACATCTACTGACGTGTGGGGTACGTTTATGCCATGAGACCAGGTAGGTAAATGATGACAAATGAACTAAAATAAAAACGAAGTATCTCTGATGAACCTGACTAACCTGGGAGGTCGATGTATGTCTGTAGTGTGGAGAGACACGTGTAACATAAAGCCCAGAGCTCACTGACCGAGAACGGCTGGCCAGAGAACGAGAGCAGCTCACGCAAAGAGATCCACTGAGAGGAGGAAACAAGACCAAATATAGTCACTCATTTGGAGAAAACTGCCTGTAACATATAACAATGAAATGTTAAAAAAGACCTATTTAAAAGCCTTCAGAATATAGATGGGAATAAAACTGTAAGGTTTGGTGTGCGTAAGTGCTACTGAAGTGTGTTTAAAGACATGCGTTTATTTGAAATCTACAATTAATGAAGTGCAATAAAATACATTTTGGATGTTTCCTTTCATAAGCCTAAAAGATATGGTGTATTTCTGCCACAGAACCAAAAAATAATCTTTAAATAAAAAATAAAACAAATACAAATGTGTTTAAATATAGCTTTGCATCAAATGCACCTGATTGTGATGTTCCTCATTCTGGCCCAACACAGTAAAAACTGACCATTGCACTAAAAAAACTCAAAACAAACAATTGCTTTACCTGATGTTTTACACATTAAATGAACAAAAAAGCCAAATTTGATCAGTTTTGCATCTTCAAACACACCTGACTGTGAGATTCCTTATTCAGGCACAACACAGTAAAAATAAGTACAATAAGTAGTGTCTCACCTTAAATGAACAAAAAAAAAATCAATCTTTCTTGCACTGAATGAATTGTGTGCATCATGAAACGCACCTGACTGTGAGACTCCTCAATCAGGCACAGCACAGTTTTGTTGATGTGGTTGGATCTGTACAGGTCTGCGGGTGCTTCTGTGTCTTCTGAGGCCGTCTGGCTCGTGTCTTCAGTTTGGGTCTGGTCCGTCTCACATGTGTCGGGTTCAGGCGTGGAGTCCTGGTCCTCCCTGGCTCTGGGCCGCCTCAGTCTACCGCTCCAGCTCTCCTCCTCCGTGATCTCGGACAGGTCGGCCATCATCATGCTGATGGGAGCGTGGGACGGCGGGCTGAGGGCCGGAGGGTTGTTGGAGTCCGGCACCGAGCAGGAGCGGTTCAGGGCTCTCCCGGGCCTCCTCTCCTGGCTCCTCCTGTGCACCGGAGAACTGTTCTGAGACCTGCTGTCCAAACCTCCGGACCACGGAGAGCCGTTACAGAGCTGACCCCTGCGTCTCAGCAGCAGATCCTCGCCGTCGTATGAATCACAAGAATAGTTCCTGCTCATGCTGCGATCGCCCGCCAGATTCTCCACGGAGTTTGATCTGCAGGATTTGTGATCCAGAAACTGAAAACTAGATCCCTTCCATCCATCTGTGAACAAACACAGTGAGACATTCTAGATTCAGCTAAACATTGTTCACGTTACAGCAGTTTAGCTGCTTTAGTTGGGAATCAAATATAAAAAGAAATCGAAAGGTATGTGATGAGTTGAATAGCTGATAATATCTCAACTAATTACCAAGTTATGCTTCATTCTGAGTCTTGAAGTAGATATTTTAAGTTATAATTACAAAGGGTAAAACAACACATTTGCATGTTCATGTTTGTCACGCACCAAATATTTTTTATGATTTATTATTCTCGGATGTCAGTTAATGTTGACATGGCATGCACGTAAATAATTTTGTTTATTATTATCGTTTATAATAGTTTGTATTATTATTATTGTACTCTAAACTCTTGAATGACATGCAAGTAAAGACATAAAATACTTTTATTATATATATTTTTATTATTATTTATTCATTTTTATTACTTATTTTCTTAAGTCCATTTTTAATAATTTATTTAAATATATATTCTTTATTATTATTATTTAATATTATTTGATGTCAGTTAATAGGTGAATGACATGCAAATAAACAAAATATTTAAATAATATATTATTTAATAATTTTTATTAGTCAGTTAAAGGTCACAAAACGCACGTAAACAAAATGAATGGAATATTTTTTCCTATTATTTATAATTCTCTGCTGTCTGATAAATTAAATATTTTTTTATTATTCCCTGATGTTGGTTAATGGTTGCAAACACCTTTTTTATTATTTTAATATTTATTATTATCTGATGTCAGTTATATTTTTTATTATTTGTTATTTCTCATATTTTTTATTATTTATTGTTCTCTGATGTCAGTTAAAGGTCACATGGCAGGCAATAAACAAACAAAAAAAAATCTTACATGTATTATAGGGTTTTATTTTATTTTATTTTTTTAAAATATATAATTAAGACAATAAAAAAAAAATAACAAAGGGATTGAATTATCATCTGATAACCCTCACGAATCATGAGACGCAGGGCGTTATGAGAGTGTGTGAACACCTTGCAGAGCAGCGATGGACTCGATGGACAGGACTCTTCGGCCGATGGCAGACAGCTTGCGGCAGACGGATACAGATGAGACGTCTCCGAGCACAGCTTCAGCCTGAGAGAGAACGTCCTGACCACACATGAGAGAACCTGCCTCTTTATTCAGTCAATCCACCATTAAAAAGGTTCATACTGTAAACTTTAATGAGTTCCTTCTCTACAGAAATGCAGACCTTGAGGTTTCAGTTTCAGTAAATGTCCTTACAGTGTGTTTTCATCAAGCTCTCACCTCAAACGATCACGACATGAACATGCTGTTAAATGATTATCTTAAATATTAACTTGAAACAAGTTTGAGAAGCTTTAAAGATACTGGAATCAAAGCAAATGGATTATACATATTATTTTTCCTAGAGAGATACTGAGAACCATTTAAGTGCTTTTAATAACCACTAGGTAGTGCTCAAGGACACTTTAGTTTAATGGAGCTGGAGAACAAGATCCTCAGGATTTGCTCTCTTCAGAATAAAACCTAATAGGGTATTATTCACATGTCCGGAAACAAAGATGGAAATCTGCCTCTTATTAAACCAAATCATCTTTAACATGTTCATACTGTACATCTGAATTATTTACATTTCCACAGAAAGACATAAAAGTTCACAAATCAGAGTTTAGACTATTTTTATTTGATTTTATTGTATTATTATTTATTATTTACAAGCTAAATTATTAACAAGCTAAAAATAAAATGTGTGTGTATATATATATAAACATTTAATCAGTTAACATTAAATTATATTTATATTAACAGTTAATCTTTTAAAAAAATGAAATAAATAAAGCATATACGTAAACCCAAACAGGAAATAAAACAGCTATCAAATAAGCTTGTGTGTATTCTGTCCTAAACTCCTGAAATGTTGGTGTCTCGTATTTTAGAAATCAATCAAATCTGTAGGCTATATAGATGTTAAAGGTTCTTTATGGAACCATTTAGACAAAAAAAAGGTTCTTCTATGGCATTGTAAAGTGCCTTTATTTTTAAGAACTTATAAGTTATATATATATATTAATATAGATTTGTGTGTGTGTGTGTTTAGTCTCAAATCAGTTTTTCAGTCAAATGGTTAATTAATGAGATAAGCAGGAGTCTGAACCTGGAGTCGTGGTCGATCTTCAGCTTTCTCTCGCTGCATCTGCTTCAGAAAACACCTGCTCTCTTCACTCAACTCCGCCTCCCCAGAGTCCAGCGCCGCCCACAGGGTGGAGCCTAACGAGAACATGTGACCCTGAGAGAGAGAGAAACATTCTGGGCCAACCAACAACTGTTTTCTTGCCAGGATTTAGATATTTTCAGTCTGTAAACCTGCATTTGGTCCATTAGATGAAATCAGTTATGTGAAGTTCTAATGCAGTATGAGTCAGATTTTGCACCATGAAATAATGCAAGGTTATATTTTAAAATTGTTTTTATTACTTAAGTAAATAAAACAAAGGGTATTTTTTATCTGTCGTCCCAGGACACTATGTAACAAAGTCACCCTAGAAATTAAATACTGAAATAATGCAAAGAACATGCATAAAATAGTATATGAAGTATAAAATTTAAATCACAAAGTAATGTAATGGAGATGCAAATAAATAATTCAATAAATTATTTCTGAATAATTAAATATGATTTAGCTACAAAAAGAAAAGAAGAAAAACGTTCGGCCTCTACCTGAAAAAAATAAAAAGTAGGTATAAAATTAAACTTTTCATTCAAAATTATTAAAATTACATAATGAAAATATTCTTAGAATTATGCTATAAATATGCAGTAAATAAATACATACTGGCCTTGATCTGTAAAAATATTTAAAGTGTAAAAAAATAAATAGATAAAAAAGGAAAAAGACAATCTTATTAAAATTGTTATAAAAATGCAAAAAATGTCTCCTCTTAAACCAAAAATGTATAAACATTAACATTACAAAATCATGTAATGAACATGTGAATAATAAAATTATGTTTTAATTGTTATGAACATAAAAAAGACAAAATCCTATTAAAAAAAGGCATTAACAGAAGTATAATGATAAAATTAGTGAATTATGACAATTATGCAACAAAGAGGCCCCTATCTGAAATAGAAAAATAGAAAAAATAGAAATGATGTTATGAAAAATACGTCAGGCTTTCCATTAAAACAAAGCCAGAAGACTTTGAAGAGGACATGCATCTGATCAGCAGTAGTTCAGAAAACATGATCAATAGTGTTTGAAAGAAAAGGCTGTTGATTTCTTCTGAAAGAATCATTATGTAAGCGCTGCAAGCCGCCTCCAGTCATTCTGCTTCTTACACGTCTGATGTTTAGGACTGTGAGGTGTTATGATTATATATAACAGAAACCAGTGGGCTGCACCGAGATCTCTGTGCTAGTGTGTGCAATAATCTGGAAGTTAAGCGATATTATTATTAGTCTCCAACAAAGACTCTCTTGTTATTTTAGTATCATTGAAACATTACGATAGCGGTTGAATAACATGATTTTAATGTCTCACTAGTGATTATTGATTTTTATTTCAAGCTTGATATTTTAGCACATTGTTAAACTTAATGAAAATGAGAAAAAAGCTGAAATATAAACTTTATTTTTGTATATATTAATGATCAACTAAGATTTATCACATCTAAAATAAAAGTTTTTATTTCCATAATATATTTGTGAGTGTAAAGTGTATATCTATTGTGCATATATGATTACACAAGTATATAGTTTAAACATATTTACATGTATTTATATATGCATAATACATTTAATTAGTACACGTACATATATTATTTATATTATTTAATTTCAGATAATGTTATTTAAAGCAACAGAAATTTATTTTTGTATGGTTTTAGTTTTGTTGACTATATTAATCTTTAATTAATGACACTCAAAAAATAATTTAAAGTATACTTAATATTTTTTAAAATATTAATATTGTTTCTTTTAATATTTTAATTCAGTTTTTATGGTTGTGTTTTGTTTTCATTTCATAATGGTACTGATTTTTTTTGGTAATTTTTTTGTGTTTTGTATTATATTTTTAATATGTTATATATGTTATAATATGTTAAATTTTTATTAATTGTTATTTTCAGTTTAAGTTTTAGTTATTTTAGTACATCAATAAATAAAAAAAATAGATTAAATAAAATATATTTTTAATATTTGATATCAGGTAACATAAATGCTGTTTTTTTATGGTTTTAGTTTTTGTTAACTACAATAACCTTAGTGTCTAATGCAATTAACATTTAATATATATATATATATGATCTCTGTGTTTCTGACTCATGTTTCTTTCACCTCTAAAGTATTTCCAGTCTTGTCCAGCTCTGGAGGAACGAAACAGCCATCAGGATCATCTGAGAGAAAAAAACACATCAAGAGAAATCAGCGTAGATTCTTACACTCTCACAAACACAATCACGCATAATATGTCGACGCAGAGCTCACATAAGAGCTAGAAAACACAAACTGATACTACAGGAACGAACGCATGCGCACTAATAACAGTTTGAGAAAGAGCGATGTTTAATTACTCTCTCTCTCTCTCTGTGAGTAAGTGTGTGAGTGTAAGTAGGCCACGCTGAGGATCCAGATCCTCCTCCAGACTTCTTCTGCTGAACTAGGTCAGGCTTTCTCCTCTAAAACCTCCACAAGCTCCTCAGGGTTACACCGGACGGTATATTTAGACCAGCCTTTGAGAAACGAGCTGCAGGAACAAACCGCTGCATGTTTTCTCGTTCGTTTCTTCACCTGGAAGACCTGAAGCAGATCTAAACCTGTTTCTGTGATGCTGTCTTACATTTGTGATTTTACAGGCAGAGAAAGAAAGATTACAGCGTTAACAACAAAAACACAATGTCTCGTGTGTTAGAGGAGAGGGGGGAGTCCGGTAGCGTAAATCTGTGAGCTAAGTGAAATGAGACAACATGCCCCGTAGGTGGGATACATTGTAACATCTGAGGGGATGCTGTAACATGACCACGTGACAGATTAAAATCTTAAATCTCAAAAATATACACAAGTAAAATATTATAAAAATTATAATTATATAATTAATACATTCTATAATTTTTTTATTGTAAAAAAATAAAAATACAATATATATATAGTACATATTTATTATGTTACTTGATTAAGTCTTGGTCAGCAGCTAAAATAATAAAACTTGTGTCTGTGTCCAAATATAGATATAATATTGAATAAGGGCATTTTTTTAAGAATTAAAATGATCTGATTTTGGAGTTTAACAATTAATACATTGTAACCAGGCATGGGACGGACTACATAAACGAGCCAAAACTGCATTAAATGCCGTTTAAATAATTATTTCTGAACAATAAACATTGACTGATCTTTTTTCACCTGTTTCTAGATATGTTCATATCTTCAAGAGTTTTATTTATTTATTTATTTTGATTGGCAATACTAATAATAATAAGTAAATAAAAAACACTAATAATAAGAATAATTGAGAATAATAATTAAAATTGAGATACGTTTCACAATTTGCTCTGTCTGTTTTTTTATGAAATGCACATACTATTTCTTGGCTAGAATTTTTTTTTTTATTTATGGCTGGTTCCCTTACGTTTTGGTTTGGCACAAAAAAAATTTTTTTAAACAACTTTTTCATATTGTTGGCCCTGATTTGTTGTTTTTTTATCAACAAATGCCTACAATCTGGAACTGTAGCTGATTGCCTTAAACATGCTTCTGTCCTGCCTCAACTCAAAAAATCTAATCTGGACATCACGCTCATGAGTAATTTCCAATCTCTGAACTACCTTTTCTTTCGAAAATCTAAGAAAAGTAGTTCTATTTCAACTTCAAAACCTTTTAAATAATAATAATAATATACATGAGAAATTGCAGTCTGGTTTTAAAGCACAGCACAGTATTGAATCCGCAAGAGTGACGTAATGCTCTCTACTGATTCTGGGCAGTTTGTGGCCTTGGTCCTGCTAGACCTTAGCTCTGATTTGATTTGATAGATCATAATATTCTTCTATCACGCCTAGAGACTTGTGCAGGCTTTCGGGGCGCAGTGCTTCAATGGTTCTGATCATACTTAACCAATAGGAGTTATTCTGTCTGCCTTGGCTCAAATTCCTCTTCTGCTGTACTTTTAAATTCTGGTGTTCCCCAGGGCTCTATTCTCGGCCCGGCATTGTTTAACCTTTATATGCTACCTTTGGGTACTATATTAGCTAGATATGGCGTATCTTATCACTTGTATGCTGATGACACCCAAATATACCTGCCTTTAAACCGTGACAAAAGGTTTTCCATGAAACCTATATTAGACTGTCTGGAAGAATTAAAACTCTGGCTAGCTAGCAATTTCTTAAGTCTTAATGAATGTAAGACTGAAATGATTCTGTTTGCCAAAAATGATCACACTACTAACGACCTTGATCTGGGCACTTTGTCACCTTACAGTACGAACTGTATTCAGAATCTGGGTTTTTTATTTGATAACAACCTTAAATTTGACCAGCAGATATCTACTGTCGTGAAGTCTTGCTCTTCCATCTTCGCCTCCTAGCAAAGGTTAAGCATTTTTTGTCAGTCAAGAATTTTGAAATGGTTGTGCATGCTTTTGTAACATCAAGGCTCGATTACTGTAACTCATTGTATATTGGTGCCTCTCAGTCACGTGTCGCAGAGTTACAGCTGGTTCAAAATGCTGCAGCTCGGCTCGTCAAGGGGAAGCGTAAGTGTGAACATTACACACCGGTTCTGATCTCACTGCACTAAGTACAGAATTGATTTTAAAGTTTTAATATTTGTTTTTAATGCACTTCGGAATCAGTCGCCACGGTACTTAGCTGATTTATTACACTTGCCCACACAGCGCAGACTACTCAGATCTGCTAACTCTGATTTACTTTATGTCTAGGCTATGGAATAGTCTTCCACCCTATATCAGATCATCTCAAACTTTATCAGTCTTTAAGTCTGCCTTGAAAACTTATTTATTTTCAAAGGCGTTTAATGTTCCTTAATCTAAATCTTGTTTTGTATGTGTATTGCCTTTTAAATTTTGTTGTTGTAAAGCTCTTTGGTCAACATTAGTTGTTTTTAAACATGCTATATAAATAAATCTGATTTGATAATAGAAAACCGCTTAGGGGCGCAGATGATTTTTTACCCCCCAAAAAATGCCGCCGCTGGGCGACTGCCCCGTTCGCTCCCATGCCTAAAACTGCCACTGCCCCTGTCATTGTGTTGCAATGACTGAATCACGACAGTTAGATCTGCTTGCAAACACCCCACCCCCACCCCCCCACCCCCACAAACACACCAGAATCAGCCTTATTTTTGTGTTAATTAGCAGTTTGACTAAAAGTACGAAAAACTAACAGGAGTGTTAAATGCTGCTTACGACAGTAACACTTTGTCATCTATGGGTTTTACACAATTATCTCCAACATAACGAGCTGCAAATTCTGTTAGACTAAAAACACAAAATAAACATCTAAATGAATCAGGGACACTAGCACAATTACTGCCAGACAGTTCCTGAAAAGGTCATTTCTTATTAGCTTAAAATATATGGGTAAAATTAATGCTAATGTTTTTTAAGCTCTCATACTTTTGTCTACTGCAGAAGTAATCCTATTTTACTGTGAGACTATTTTTCTGAATCATGAATGAAATCACAGTATTGAATTGCTTTGAAGCATTTTAACAAGCATTTAAACCTGCAGACTCCATACATACAGGCATACATACAAATCAGAATTATTTGCTAGTGTGGATGTTTATAAAGGGATAGTTGTAAGTTACCTTTATAGTTATCTGTAACACCAAGCCAGCAGAGGGAGCTCTCACTTCTGCACTGACTGTCACCGCTCCCTTAGTCTTGCATAGCCAGGAGCATATCTCTCCACTTTTTAACACCCACAAGCAATTGTGGAGAACTGAACACAATACTGAATCGTCCAGCTGCAATGTTTTACATTCAGTTTATCAAGTTTCGTTCATTTTTATTGGCACAGAAATAATTCCATACAATGTCAGTGTCCATTGTTTCATGTTTGCCCGCAAATGCGGCTGATATCCTGAAATGCGGCTGATATAATGGACATGATATATCCATTATATATAGGACGCAAAACTAGTAAAATTGGATGTGCTGGGAACCTTGCATACTTTTGAGAATCCAAAATTTAACTGATCTTAATAAATGCTCACTGTCACGCATGTAAACACTATATTTTTTTCCTGCAATCACACGTCTGTGCTTTGTTTCCAGGCAGACCGAAAATAAACGCAACACTCGCGTCCCCCGGAAATTCAATAAAATTCAACCAATCATTTGATGACTTCGACATTCCTAAAGGGTTTCCAGTTAAGTGCACCATATGCATCAGACATTTAGCCATCATTCTGTGGGCATGACGTCTGAGGCTGAGACTAAAGCTCCCTCTCCTTTTTTCTCTGGTGACTTCCTGTTTGCCGGCCATTTAACCAGAAGCATGCCAAACAGAAAGTATTGTTTTGCTGCAGTGGGCTCTATCAAGCATTTCCCCTGTTTATGCCTGGTTTTCTCGTTCATTGTCATTGCCATAGTCTTGTTTTTCAATGCCTTTTTTCATTTGTTACTTTGGATTGTCCTTTTGAATTTTGACCCTGGACTGTTACCTGTGGGGATTTTTTTTCTATGTTATGTTGCCGGCCCTGACCATTGTGTGTTTTACTAGATTGCGATTCTGTCCAATCGCGGATATTACCGTTTGCTGGTGTTTGGACCTTGCTTGTTTGACCAAGTTGTGTTTAAATAAAGCTGCATTTGGATCATGATCATGTTGCATAATCCTGAGAAAGGTTCAGGTTTTTTTATTGTGTTTTATTTTTAAGTTATGAGTTTAAGTATCGACAGAATCTATATATTATGTATAAATGTCCTTGGACCTTGATAAAACCTGCTTTAAAGAGCAATCAGAAATATAACTCACACGTTGCATGAGATCAAACATCCCAACAGTACTCCGATGGTCGATATTGCTTCTTAAATTATGACTTTAAAAATGGAGAACTCTACGTGATTCTCAGGTTTTACTTTATTTACAGAATGCATGCAGATACTATATTAACCAACACAAAAGACAGCAAATGACCACATTTCTTTAAGAATGAAGGAAAACGTTCACATATAAAACATTAACTGAAAAAGGACATCACTAAGCAGCCTGTTCTTTTTTTCAGAATCTAATATACAACAGAACCGATTATGCAACAGTAAACTAATGAATGATAGTTCTATGAGGCCGTAAATGTATTTCTACAAGTACTGCTGAAAAATATTGTTCTTGGGGTTTTTCACCAATTAAGCCAAACAGTTTTGAAAAAATTCACTCATCTTTTTATAGAAACTGATTTTTAACAATACCATATGAAAGTGTTTTAAATTTGATAACTGCACTACCCATACATATTACAGAATAAAAAAAAACAATCTATATTTATAAACAATAACTACAAGTCAGTAGTTCTCTATTGTGCCTTTGCTTCAAGGGATAAGTAGTTAATTCAATCAATAACAAAAAAATCTGCAAAAAAATTAAATTATCATTTGTGATCTTTCAAAAATACATTTACATACAGTATGAGAAGTATAGCACATTTGACAAGGGAACAAAAACACTAAAACACCATCTGTCAGGCGATATTCATCTGCAGAACAATAACCAGAAGCAGCATCATCAGTACTCTCTAATCATCTGTAATATGGGTGACATGAAAACCACTCAGCTCGGCTCCCTTTCTACATTCGGTGAGGTGGGGATTGTTGTCTGTCTCATCTCTGCTCTTCCTGGAGGTGTAGGTGGATTTCCAGCGGAGGAGAACGATCCTCTTGAAGTATTTGACGGTGTTGTTCTTTACACTAACGAAGCAGAATGTGTTGATCATGCTGTTGCTCATGGCGATGCACTCGATGATGTAGAATGCCACCAGAGAGTTCCTCTCGCGGGAGATGAGCGTGGGGTGGAAATCGCGCAGGATGGTGTAGCCGTAGTACGGAGCCCAGCAGAGGATGTACGCCGTGAGAATGGCGATCAGCACCATGACCGTCTTCCTGCGGCAGCGCAGGCGCTTGCGGATCTGCTCCGTTTGAAAACCTGGCACACTCTTGAACCACAGCTCTCTGGAGATGCGCAGGTAGCACAGGGCCATGGTTAGCACCGGGCCCACGAACTCTACGGCGAAGATGAACAGGAAGTAGGAGCGGTAGTACAGCTGCTGGTCCACTGTCCAGATCTGGGCGCAGAAGGTCTTGCTGCGGTTGGCTCCGTGAGGTACTTTGGTTGCGGAGGCGAAGTACGCAGAGGGAATGGAAATGAGCACCGGGACAATCCACACCCCGGTTATGAGGCAATATGCAGTTTGGTGCTTCATTCTGGGCCTCAAGGGGTGAACGATGGCCATGTACCTAAACACAATGAAGACCATTAGTAGGATTGCGCGCAATTTCTATTCTATACAAGATAAATTCCACTACATTTTAAACAGTCCTTCCCTTGTGAAAATAAACATGGTTTTTCAATAATTAAACCAAGAAAAGATGGTTAGAATAGTTAATCCATGCTAACCACAGATTAATAATGATTTTGCTACACTATCTATAGTTTAACCATGGTATTTGTAGTAAAGCTTGGTTATACAAATGGTAGTCCATTCATCAAAAAAAAAAACATGGTTACTACACATTTGCTACAATTGAATGATTGTTAATTTTTGTTTTGTGCTGCACCATGCATTTAGTCAAAGTCACTGTCATGATATGCAAGTTTTGATAATTATAGGTGTCAGTGTTACAGTATATGCCTAGTTTTATGGAATTTTTCTTTTGATTTTTATTTTTAAACAACATTTCTATCTTGACAACTCTTGAAATATTAGCATGGTAATGAATATGGCAATGTTAATGTATTGTTAATGTTATAATATATCTGCTACTTTACTGAATTGGTTTTTACTGCCGTTGCAGATTATTGCTGCTGCAGCAAAGAAAGTACAGGAACTGCTACTGCCAGTGTCTACAGTCATACGGTGCTGTGAGTATTTAAGACATGCTGCTGTGGCACAAATATCATAGAGCATAATAACCCTTAGCAGATCTTTACAGGTGGAGCTGGGGAGGTGGAGGGTTTTAGAGGAACTAAGTCGGTGCCAATTCCAATATGTGAACCCTAAAACATTTTATTATGGTGATATTGGTAAGTGTGCCACTGTGTGCCACGTGCTTTGATTAATGTCATTTCTCTGCACCTGCTACGCACTTCTGCGCCGCCCCTGTGTGGTCTCATCCGTTAACATGGGCGCCGAAAATAATACGCGCTGCTTACGCCCTGCTCACACGCATGACATGTTCAAGCGTCCAACTACACGCGAATAGCGAGATATATTCGCTCGGTGTGAACGCACTTTTAGCAAAGAGGGATTTGAGAAGATGATTGGCACACTGGACAAGAGATACCAAAAGAAATATACTAAGTATATGTTACATCCTGCTGAAATGGTTTGGGACAACATGTAGAAATATAAAAATGGGCATTTGTTTTATTTATCCGTACTTTTGATTTTTTAATTATATTGTTAATTTAATGTTTAATGTAATTTAATTCAGTAATGTTAAGATGTTACTGTTATTTAATTTAGATTTAATTTGTTATTGCTAGATTGCACTGTATCTCAGTTGAGAAATACAGATTTCATTAGTAATCAGTGTGTGCATTTTATTTGATAACAAGCAAGTTAAGTCAAACCACTTATATATCGTATCGCAATCGCAAATCGCAATTTTGATTTTAATAATCGCAATGTGACATTTTTCCCAAATCGTGCAGCCCTAGTCAAGAAGATGCGTAGATGCTGATTGTTATCTGGGAATAACAAACCTTGGAATGTGGTGAAATTAAGGTGCGTTAATGCCATGAGACCAAGTATTCTTTAACACTGTGAATATCATTGATTTGCATTAATGACCAATCAATCCTGCACCGTAGAGTGTCAAACCAGAACTTGTCATGTTGTTTCCAGTTAATTTGAGCTTAAAAGACATCACCACCTCCTCTGAAGATGCGGGAGGGATGTCTGATTAATGAGCTGATTCTTTAAAAAAAAAATACTGTTGGACTGGTCCTCAAATCATACTTAATGATTCAAAGAATAATGCAGATGTTCTTGTGTTAACGACTCACTGATTCAGTGAGGTCAATAATGTAACATTCTGTTCCTGTCTGGTCCTGTCTCCCCCGCTGTCTGTGTCCTTTTGGTTTTGCCCTAATCAGTTGATCGTTTCACCTGTGTTTTACACCTGTCCTCACTTTTGTCTTTGATTTGTATGTGTTTAAATACTGCTGTCTTTTCATTTGTATTCAGGTCTCGTTAACGTTATGTCGTGTTTCCCTGCCTGTGTGTTCCTTTTTGCTGCCCCATCAGTCTTTTTTCTTTTGTTCTGAAGTTTTTGTTTAATCAAATATTTTTTGATTCATTCCGTCGTGTCCTCTGCTCACTGCTCTGCTTAGAGGCTCGCCGCACGCGCTCACAGCGAGCC
>JAUCNO010000500.1:12501539-12511655 GCA_032353835.1 Enteromius viviparus | reverse complement strand
AGGACAATACCACATACAGTCTGTACAGTAGAAACACCATTACACCTATGGAGAGAGAGACACCAGAACACATGGAGACACTACAGGAGTGTGTGTGTGGTGTTTTCAGATCTGTCTCCTCTGTGATGCTCAATGATGTTCTGTTGGTGTTTGTCATGTTCTGGGTTACTGTGACACACGTTACATCTCTGTGTGTGTGTGTGTGTGTGTGTGTCAGATACGGAGCGAGCGCTGCAGGCGATGGAAGCCTGTCAATCAGCAGGTGATGAAGGTTTCAGGAGTCGTGCTGAAAGACTCTTGACCATCTTTCAGAGTGACCTGTTTCAGGCTCTGCTGGGTGAGTAACACACACACACACACACACACACACACACAGCTAATCAGCAGTGAGTGGCAGTGTGAACTCTATATTTAGTGTGTAATCTGTCATTGGGAGATTTACAAGCATGTCATCTTCAGATTAGAGAGGTCACTGGAGGCGGGGTTTAGCAGGTGAGTGGCATGTGATTTGTCGCTGAGGATGAATGGAGCTGTCAGTCAGCATCAGGATATCCTGCTGGCAGACGAGACGCTTTTTATTCACACACTGATCTTAACACACTCAGATGTATTTATATAAGTCTGTTCATAATCCTCTAAAATTACTCTACTCGACAGATTTTTTATCGTTGGGGTATTTTTAAGCAAATACATTTGTGAGCAGAAGAGACTTCTTTCAGAACCAAATGAAACTCAATCATTTCAATCCTTTGGCTGGCAGTGTGTTTTGGTCAGTTCATATAAAGTGTGCGTTTCTTCCACAGATATTCAGGAGTTTTATGAGCTGACAGTGTTTGAGAATCAGACGGCAGGTCGATCGCTCACACCTGGACTGGTGAGTGTGTGTGTGAGTGTGTGTGTGTGTGTGTGTGTGTGTGTGTGTGTGTGTGTGTGTGAATCACAGCTGAAGTCTTGGTGAAGTACAGTATGATTTTAAAGAATGATTAAAGAGCATCTGCAAAACACATCAAACCTACAACAACATTTACATAACTATAATGATAATCTCATTAATGATAATTATAATGTTTGCTACAGTTAAAGCTGCAGTCCATAACCTTGGCCTGAAGTCCCTACAGCCGCTCCAGATGCAGGGTGGGTCTAGTGATATTCCAGGTTGGGCCGGGGTTATAGGCCTGACTAAATGATTAATACTTATTAGACTCCATTGAAAATAGAAACGATCATTTCGGTTGTTTTATTTTCCTTAACCGACAACCGATGGTTGTTAAGTCATTATCCCTCGACGAGATTAGGTACTTCAAGTTGATTTGATGCATGGCTGTGATCCACGAAAAATAAAACAGAAAATTAGTTTTAAGGGATTAATTTTATACAAGCAAAAGCAGCATAAACAGAAGTGATTTGCATGGACAGAGAGCAGAGGAAACATTATTAAAGGCCCACGTGTAAAAAATATATTGTTCTAAATATATAAAACGAAATTAAAAAAACGGCAACAAACAGCAGCTTATATGCAGAATTTGTTCCCTTTATTCACAAAAGCACAGCTGTTTTTATTCTGACTGTACACAAATAAAATAAATTTTTCAAACAATTTCTTATTCTTGAGCGAGTATTGTTAGCGGTTTCCAATTTTATCAGGTGAAAACAATCCTGTGATCCCGCTAACGCCACAGTTACACATCAGTAACTCAATACATCAATAGAGTGTAATGTTAGACTCACACTAGGCTTGCTGTGAACCGGCCCCCTCCCCATCCCCCGCTGGCCTGCACCCACATAGGGTTTCAGCATTCGTGCCAGAGCACGCTTACCTCATTATTACCACATCATTTTAGGTCCACAGCCCTCTCACAGCCTACTGTTAAACAAACATTGCACCTCTGCCGTGGACCGAAGCGACCCTTTCCCCGCCATGTTGGTTTTGCAGCGTCGCAAAAACGTGACGTCACACGTTACACTCTAGCGCTCACACTACATGCGAACCGCGCCCAGCCTACAAAACCTTTATCCGTCACAAAAAACGGATCAGTTCTCTGCGATTTTGCATTATGATAGGAATTATGATAAACACGAAAACAAAATAAACCAAATAAATTTTGTACACAGTGTGCAAGGACCGTAACGCCAAAGAGTTCACTTTAAAGATCAATGAGTGCGTCATCCTAATCTGAAAAGTTTGCACATTAAAAAATAAATACAGCCTCACCACACCGCCT
Source organism: Enteromius viviparus (assembly GCA_032353835.1). NCBI lineage: Eukaryota > Metazoa > Chordata > Actinopteri > Cypriniformes > Cyprinidae > Enteromius > Enteromius viviparus. The sequence continues at coordinate 12,509,433 of JAUCNO010000500.1, read as the reverse complement.
CTGTTCTTTTGTTGTCATAAAAAGTTTGGACTAGGTTTGATTTTTTTTAGTGTTCTTGCAACCATAGAAAATAATCAAATGCAAAAAAATAATAACAATTTAAAAAAATACAACTCATGAGCCAGGACCTTAAATCTGAACTTATGAGTGGCTCCGCTGATGAAGGGCCCTTCCATTCTTCTTCTAATCTTTCAACTTCGACCCCTCGCATCAGTCCCGCTGCCGCACCGCTGCTCCACATGGCAACAGCCTCTCCTAGTCTCCATGGCAACTGCTCTACAGTTGCTAGAGCAACAACAGTTGGCTGCCATGGCAACAGTAGTCGCCCACCGCCTCTCTTGGCGTTTCCGCTGGTGTTTTCACGCGCGTGTCGTCCTGTTGTGTGTGTGTGTGTGTGTGTGTGTGTGTGTGTCACCCCCCCTTCCCTCCCCCCGTCTGTCTCTCCGACGCGAGCTGTGAGACGGAGAGAGAGCGCGAGCGAGCGGCGAGCGAAAGAACGGAGGCTCAACCGGCGGAGGGAGAGAGCGGGGAGGGTGGGGGGGAATAGCGCTTCTGTCGCCCCTCAGTCCTGACATGGACTGCCTGTGTATAGTGACCACTAAGGTAAGACTGCTGCGGCGCGCGCGTGCGTGTGTGTGTGAGAGAGTGTGTGTGTGTGTGTGCGCGCGACGTGTCTAAATACCGCAGCGTTATCACGCGCACGCGTACGCGTGTGTTCAGCGCCGCCGTCTCCAGCTCTCGTCCCATTTATACAGCTGTGTGTGTGAGAGAGAGTGAGTGAGCGTGTGTGAGTTCTGCTGCTCTGCAAACTGCTTCTGAAGAACAAGTAGGTGTGTCAGCAGTTCATGTGTGTGTGTTTAGTGCTGCTGCTGATTTACACCTGTGTGTGTGTGTGTGTGTGTGTGCGCGGGGCCTGTTCATTAGGTACATGTTGATAACGTGTTGTTACAGAGTTGTTAATTGACTTGTCTTGATGTTTTTTTATGTTGAGTATTTAATATTCACTAAGGCGCTTTCTTCATTGGGAACTCAAGATTTTACCAAAAACTGTAGATTAGGCTACTGTAGGGCGGTTGTAGAGTTGGATTCCAAAATCAATTCCAGTTACAGAATAGGATACTTAAGGTCAGGATACTTGATGTAAAATTCAATTCCTCTGTGTGCATATTTGTTTTTGGGTGGAGCAAATCTCTGTGTTTTCTCCATGTATCGCTGTGTTTTCTCAATGGGTCTCTGTGTTTTCTAGCTGTGTCTCTGTTTTCTCACCGTGTCTCTGTGTTTTCTTGCTGTGTCCTCGTTTTCTCACAGAGTCTCTGTTTTCTCGTTGTGTCTCTGTTTTCTCGTTGCGTCTCTGTGTGACCTCGCTGGGTCTCTCTGTTTTCTCGCTGTGTCTCTGTGTTTTCTCACTGGGTCTCTGTGTTTCCTCGGTGGGGCTCTGTGTTTTGTAGCTGTGTCTCTCTGTTTTGTCACTGTGTCTCTGTGTTTTGTCACTCTGTCTCTGTTTTCTCGCTGTGTCTCTGTGTTTTCTCTCTGGGTCTCTGTGTTTTCTCGCTGCGTTTCTGTATTTTCCTGTTGTGTCTCTGTGTTTTGTTACTGCGTCTCTGTGTTTTCTCTATGTGTCTCTGTGTGTCCTCACTGTCTCTGTGTTTTCTCACTGTGTCTCTTTTTTCTCGCTGGGTCTTTGTTTTCTCGCTGGTTCTCTGTGTTTTCTCTCTGGGTCTCTGTTTTTTCGCTGGGTCTCTGTTTTCTCGCTGTGTCTCTGTGTTTTCTCTCTGGGTATCTGTGTTTTCTCGCTGCATCTCTGTATTTTCCTGTTGTGTCTCTGTGTTTTGTTACTGAGTCTCTGTGTTTTCTCGATGTGTCTTTGTTTTGTCGCTGTGTCTCTGTGTTTTGTTACTGCATCTCTGTGTTTTCTCTCTGTGTCTCTGTGTTTTCCTGTTGTGTCTCTTTTTTATCACTGCTTCTCTGTGTTTTCTCGCTGCGTCTCTGTGTTTTGTCACTGTGTCTCTGTGTTTTCTCTCTATGTCTCTGTGTTTTTTTTGCTGCGTCTTTGTTTTCTTGCTGCGTCTCTGTTTTGTCACTGTGTCTCTGTGTTTTGTCACTCTGTCTCTGTGTTTTCTCGCTGTGTCTCTGTGTTTTGTTACTCCGTCTCTTTATTTTCTCACTGCGTCTCTGTGTTTTCTCACTGCGTCTCTGTGTTTTCTCTCTGTGTCTCTGTGTTTTGTCACTGTGTCTCAGTGTTTTCTCTCGGTGTCTCTGTGTTTTCTTGCTGCGTCTCTGTTTTCTTGCTGTGTCTCTGTTTTGTCACTGTGTCTCTGTGTTTTGTCACTCCGTCTCTGTGTTTTCTTGCTGCGTCTCTATGTCTCTGTGTTTTGTCACTCCGTCTCTTTATTTTCTCATTGCATCTCTGTGTTTTCTCACTGCGTCTCTGTATTATCTCACTGCGTCTCTGTGTTGTCTCACTGCGTCTCTGTGTTTTCTCACTGTGTCTCTGTGTTTTGTCACTGTGTTTTCTCTCTGTGTCTCTGTGATTTCTTGCTGCGTCTCTGTTTTCTTGCTGTGTCTCTGTTTTGTCACTGTGTCTCTGTGTTTTCTTGCTGCGTCTCTGTGTTTTGTCACTCTGTCTCTGTGTTTTCTCACTGCGTCTCTGTGTTTTTCTGTTGTGTCACTGTGTTTTGTCACTGCGTCTCTGTGTTTTCTCGCTGTGTCTCTGTGTTTTCTCAATGTGTCTCTGTGTTTTGTTACTACGTCTCTGTGTTTTGTTACTGTGTCTCTGTGTTTTCTCACTGCGTCTCTGTAGTTTCTCGCTGGGTCTCTGTGTTTTCTCTCTGTGTCTCTGTGTTTTGTCACTCCGTCTCTGTGTTTTTTCACTGTGTCTCTGTGTTTTTCTGTTGTGTCACTGTGTCTCTGTGTTTTTTCACTCCGTCTTCCTGTTTTCTCGCTGCATCTCTGGGTTTTTCTGTTGTGTCACTGTGTCTTGTCACTGCGTGTCTGTGTTTTCTCACTGTGTCTCTGTGTTTTCTCGCTGTGTCTCTGTGTTTTTTTTGCTGTCTCTCTGTGTTTTCTCAATGTGTCTCTGTGTTTTGTTACTGTGTCTCTGTGTCTTCTCACTGTGTCTCTGTGTCTTCTCACTGCGTCTCTGTGTTTTGTTACTGCGTCTCAGTGTTTTCTCGATGCGTCTCTGTGTTTTCTCACTGCGTCTCTGTGTTTTCTCACTGCGTCTCTGTGGTTTCTCGCTGGGTCTCTGTGTTTTCTCTCTGTGTCTCTGTGTTTTGTTACTGCGTCTCAGTGTTTTCTCGCTGCATCTCTGTGTTTTCTCGCTGGGTCTCTGTGTGTTTTCTCGCTGTGTCTCGTGTTTTCTTGCTGTATCTTGATGTTATGGCTGTGAAGGATCAGCAGACTGTGGAGTAAGCAGATCTCAGGTTGTACAGGATCTTTATAGGCAGATGCTCCCCAGATCTGTATCTGTGTGGAGTGATCTGAACAGCTCTCACAGCTAAAGCTCTCGTCTTAACTTTATGTAAGAATTTGTGAAATCCCACCAGCCTAGCACATTCATTCAAAGGCTCTTAAAGCAACAGTTTACCCAAAACCGATCCTTCTGTTGTGTACTGCCTGAATCTGACTTTCCTCTGTGAAGTGCAGAAGAAGATATTCTGAAAAATGTCTCTTTTTGTTTATAGTAAAAGATGTTGTATGCTTTCTAGTGTTTTTCAAAACATCATACAAAATGTGTTTTTGAATTACAATGTATGTTAGAATTTGTAAAATTCCTTAATTAAAAATGTACCGTAATAAAATCTTGGCAAAACATATTTAAATTATCCAGCAAGCACCGAGCACAGTTCCGATATGGTTCTCTTTTGTTTGTTTTTACATGTCATTTAAAATATTAACATTAAATGTTTTTTTCTGAAATATATACATAAATGTGTGTTTGTGTATTTATATATGCATAAATATACACACTACACATACATATATTATTGTATTTTTCATTAACTATATTTTGCAGAATTACCTAAAGTATTTTGCCTAGTCAGAAGTAGAAGTGATAGTGAATGATCAGACAAATCCTACTTTAGAGCTAAACACAGCAAAGTAACCCACTGATTAACTCATAAATCATTATGAATATATATGAATATGCTATGTGCCATGCTGTTTCTGGTCTGAAATACAGTGAGGATGTTTGTCTGTGTGCTGCACTCTTCTGTAGATCAGTGTGATGACCAGGTCAACCAGCTCACTCGGAACGTAATGCAGCTTTTTCTGTATCATTTGCATCACTAAATACAACTGTAAAAATTAAGAAACACACTTCCTGAGCGCTTCATTGGTCAGATAAACAGATAGCCCCGCCCCTCATTGATGTAATTGGTTGAGGCAGAAGCTGACATGCTGCTCAATCAACCAGAGCAATGCAGTGAAAGCATCACAGTTTCACTCTTCAGGAATGAAACCAGTGAGATCTCTAAACACACACACACACACACACGCATTCATAAATCTGAAGACCGTCATTTCTTTCTCTTTCATCTTAATTTTTGTGTTGCTGGTGATGTCAGTTGCCATGCAACCGTGCTATCAGAGCCAGTTTCCATGACAACCAGACCAGCATCGTGCACTGAATGAGAGAGAGAGAGAATGAGTGGCTAACACTGGCTCTCTCTCTCTCTCACACACACACACACACAGTGAAAGTTTCTGAGAATTTTATATATCTCTTTTGTTTCTATTCTGGATCAGATCACTGTGTGTGTGTGTGTGGTGTCTCGTCCCTGTCTGATGACATCATCATCATCACTCCTCAGCTCTGCAGTGGGCTCTGAGTGGAATACTGAGCAGCTCTGTGTCGCCCCCGTCTGGACAATCCCACAATCCCCTGCGTCTGTTTGTGTGTGTGTGTGTGTGTGTGTGTGTGTGTGTGTGTGTGTGTGCTTCATGCATGTTTGCATACATGTCTTTCAAAAACGTTTGAAATCCCCATGAAATCAATAGATAAATATAACACTAAACTATTACTGTTAAACTGTTAAGTACAGTAAACCTGGTGATCCTGGTCAGGTCATACAGGTCAGTTTGTCTCAAGAGATTTATAAAAAGCTGAATAAATCATCTCTCACTGATGTCTGGTTTGTTAGGAGAGGACAATATCTGTCTGAGAGACAACTATTAGACAATCTGAATCTGAGGGAGCAAAAACATCTCAATATTGAGAAAAGCATCTTTAAAGATGTTTAGATGAAGTTCTTAGCAATGCATATTACTAATCATAAATTAAAATCTTCATGGAACCTAATCTTTACTTAATATCCTAATGATTTTTGATGTAAGACATTGTGACTCATGCAGTGTATTGTTGTGTATTTCTACAGATATAGCTGTGCTCTGATGACTGCTGCTGTGACACAGAGACTCAGATGATAACGTGTTTTGTGTTAAACTGATATTTGCTGTGTTTCTCAGCTTCATGAGTGTGTGTGAGATCAATCCAGCTGTTCTGATCTGTTCTTTGTGTGTGTGTGTGTGTGTGTGTGTGCAGAAGTACCGTTATCATGAAGAGGACACTCCTCCGCTGCAGCACAGTCCTGCTCACCTGACCGCAGGAAAGTCTTCAGAGATGCTGCCCGTCAGCGACGCCGGACACGCCCCCATCGACGGTATCCAGGGTTACACACCCCAGATGCACGTGTCACCTGCCAAAGTAAGAGTCCTGCTTCCCGTCTTTAGTTTTTATTTCAACAACACGTTGGAGTAGAAACATGGATTAGAAAGTAGCGTTATGTGCATTTTGATTATTGAACCCTAACTTTAACCCTTGCGTGTGTTTCAGCCAGTGTTGCTCCCCAGCGGTCACGCACCCTTCTATGCCACCTCGACTCTGGTGAGTGTTTCTTCGCTTCTGATTGGCTGTGATGTCATTTCCTGTAGACGCCTGACTGGAACCAACAAAGGCTCTGTCCCGATACACACACTAGCAGTCTATGACCACTTGTCTACTTGGATGACGTGTTTGTAGTGGACACAGACATCAAGTGAGTGTAAAAAACTTGATTACTGGACATGACGCACTGCATCAGAGGTAGACACTCGATTTACAGTAAGGACCATTTATGTCATGCTCGTTAACGCGAAAAAAATAAAATCATTAAATTATGACTTTTCAGTTCTGAGAAAACAGAATTGTAAGATATAAATGGAATTGCAAGTCACAAACTAAATCCTGATTTCTTTTCCCACAAGTCCTTTCACATGGAGTTCTTGTGTTGAAATGCTGACTTTATTCTGAGAACTGAGTTTACATGTCATGTGGATTCTGCTAATATTTTAAATTACTCATGAAATACTCATTCTTTATCCATGAATCCTGCCCTGAAGAGTGAATTTAGTGTGTATTAAAGCCAGTCTCAAGTGTATGTGTTGGGACAGAGCCCCGCCTCCATACATCAGATTCAGCCTTTGATTGGCCGCTTCACGTGTCACTCCGCTCAAATTCTGGTCAGTGTGTGGTCAGATGAGTCATGTGACGCAGGGTGGTGGGCGGAGCTCCAGATGATAGACAGCTGCTCTCTATCCCGCACTCACACTAGCACACAAATCACCATGGAGACGGCAGGGATGTTGGTCTCCATAGCAACAGGAACAGTTGATCAGAGAGAGAGAGAGAGAGAGAGAGAGAGAGAGAGAGAGAGAGTAAAGTGGTGAATAGTTAGCTGTACTGAAGGTTAGTGTTTGAGTCTGAACTCTACAGAAAGTTCAGCACAGTTCTGCTTCCTCCACAGTCTCTGGTTCTGCTGTAGTCATTATTTGTAAATCCTCTAAATCTATTCTGTTCTGTTCGAGTCTAGTCTATTATTTAATCAGTCGTTTTGTCAACCGAATCAAAATTCTTTCTTAAGGCTCTCCTGATAATTGAAGTTAAATTTGAATAGTTTGTAAACGCACACGGTTGTGATGACCGTTGTTGGTCACTTGACATGCAAGTATTAACATTTAATCTTTTTAGTAAGTTTTTATTTTTAGTGATTGAATTTTTAATTAGTCGTCGTAGTTTTAAATGATACCTTAATTTCTTCCCGCGTTTGGTCTACATTATTGTTATTGGCGCCTTTTTCTGTCAGAACAGATAACAGAAGCGCTGTGACTGCGCTGAGAGAGCGCGCTCGCGGGAGTGTGTGTGTGTGTGTGTGTAACGGTCGCGCGGCACCAGGATGAAGCTCCTCGCGCGCGTCTGTAACGTTAGCTCGTTTCTCTGCGTCTCGCGTTTCTGATTCAGGCTGAAACTGAAGATGAAGCGACTCTGACACGCCGCGACTGCTGTCATCTTCACCTTCATCATCATCATCTTCCTCATCCTCATCATCAGTCTGTGTGGTCGAGCGCCGGTCGCGTCTCTCTCTCTCTCCGCCGGACTCTGATCGATCCGGTTCTGTTCTGTTTGATTCGGTGTCGGTGTGAACTCATGTGTGATGTAATCCCGCGGTTTTGACGTCATGTTCGTGTCGGTTTGGTACGCGAAGAAGATGGGCCGAAGATTCATCAGTAACGTGCGCAAAGCCAAGAGACACAGACAGAGACTGACGGTGAGACAGCTGTGTGTGTGTGTGTGTGTGTGTGTGCGAGTGTGTATTTGAGTATCCGAGTGGGTGAGACAGCTGTGTGTGTGTGTGTGTGTGTGTGTGTGCGGGTTTATGTGGTTTATGAGGGCACACATATGTGTATAATGACATGGTTATAACATAGGTATTACAATGTGAAGGTGATTTATGAGGATATTTTCAGTTTCCCCGTAATTTAAAAGGCTTAAAAAACAGACTAAACAGTGTTTATTTGAGAATGTAGAAGTGTGTGTGTTTCCTGTAAGGGGTAGGTTTAGGTGTAGGGTCAGTGT
>JAUCNO010000500.1:12462809-12481681 GCA_032353835.1 Enteromius viviparus | reverse complement strand
AGGGCCTTAAACTCATGATGAGACAGACAGACAGTCAAGCTGCATCAATCACAATGTTTAGACTACATTATAGCCCCCCAGTTGAACAACAGAACTACAGAAACGCAAGTTAGCCAGTTACCAAGACATATACAGGGTTGTTACACAACATCATGTACACAAATACGATCACTAGAAAATACAATCATCAATTTTTAATCTTATTTACAGGTAGAAGTTTAAAGGAGCAAGCAGGTCCAAATAAACTGGGCTCTGATCCTTTTTTTAAGACCAAGCGTTTGGTGAATATCGTGTTGTACTCCGAGATTGGACTCGTTTAGTCGAATGTGAGTCAACTCTTTTTTTGATAGACAATAACTTTATTTATCGTGCACTGTCAGCGTCACAACTTTGCAGATAGTTTGTGTTCACATACAGCTACATGACACACTGCATGAAGGATCATGTTTGAAAAAGCATAATTGGGGCACCTTAATCTTTTGGGGAACACTTTATTTTAATGTGTTCATAATACAGGGTAATTACCTAGTAAGTACTTAGTAATAAAGTAAAGTGTACTTATCATGTAACTTGTAAATTATAAAGTGGTTTGTACGTACAGTTTGTAATTATGTAGATGAGGCAGACTGCTGCTGTTACACATATGTAACAGACCAAGTCTGTTACACAGCTACTTATGAAACCAAATGATTATCACATATGTGTTACAGACTTTATACAACATAATTATAAATTCAAGTACACACACATACGACTTGGGCGAATATATCTCGCTATTTTTCGGTTTTACACTGTGTGCGTGAGTAGAGCGTATTTTTTTCACACAGCACGATGCAGGTGCAGAGAAATTACATAAATCAAAGCACATAGCACACAATGTTCGGAAAACAACGCTGGAAAATATGGCAAAAAGATTGTCATATTATTACATATTAAATATAACATATTATATATGTAAGTAGACTCTGTCTATAACACATGTGTAACAGTAGCTGCCTGTTATGTCTACAAATTGTAATTACAGGCTGTTCCATAACTTAATTACATGATAAGAGAATGACTACTACTAAGTATCTAACTACTTAAAATAAAATGTGACATTTTATTTTATTTTTTTACATAATTTCGTAAAAACCCATCTTTTCATTGTAGCTGAGGTTCACTAAATAATATTAGAAGACTTCTGGTTTTAAATGATACCGTATATTGGTAAATGATGAAGTTTACCAATAAATTAATAAGAAGAAGAATAAATCTTCTTTTAAATTTTGTATGTGAATAAATTGCACAATTATATTTTTTGGGTGAGCTACCTTTTAATAATGTCATCATTTTTAATTGTATCCTCAAAGTTTTTATTCAGACCTTCAAACTGTGAACTTTATGTCACCTACATAAATTTCTTTTATAATTATGTGGTTCCTTCTGTTTCAAGAGCCCGCTGCTGCTGTGATGTAGCAGTTCAAGTCAGGCACAGCCTATTGGTACTTTTGGCACATGAGGGCTCAAGATTCAACATCAGAACAGATTTCATGCATATTCTTGCCCAATTAATATCAAGCAAAGCCGCACTCTTTTTCATTTCTGGTGAAAACTCAGGGTGGGTATCAATTAGTGTACTGTTAATTATCTCCTTCGCTTTTGATCTTTACTATGGCTGCTCTGTCAGACACTCATTTATTCATCACTCCTGGTAGAGGGATGGAGCCTTCAGAGATTGTGCAGATTGAAGCACATTAAAAATGGCTTCAGAAGTGTGCAGATCCTTAGTAGAGCATGCATACTGATGCAGCTATGATTCTGCTGTTGTAGTGGCTCTGCTCATTCGTTTGCATATTAGCATTAAATTTTGCTTTATTAGTTAGAGCGGTTGTTAATGGTTGTAATGCTCTATAATATGTTAGAAGGTGTGGCCAATTTCTCAGAATGGAGATTTTCAGTAAAACAGAAAGATATATTCTTAAAGGGATTATTTAACTGAAAATGCAAATTGTGCTCATCCTCATAAGGTTTTTTGTTGTTTTGGACACCATACCTGTCAACATGTTGGTACCACGATACGGGAGATCATGACAACAGGACAACCTTGGAATATAATGATGTGATTACAGGATTTTACCAGAGGTGAATGTAACAAACATATAAAATATGCCCAGTGGGATTCTTTATAGCAAGATTTAAAATACAGGAAAATATTTAAACCGAATGGCAGTGGGATAGAATGAAAATAGTTAAGTATTTTCTTCCCCCAAAATGTAGCTTACTACCAGGGCTCCATTAAGACAGAACTGGGCCCTGGGGCTGCAGGGCCTGTAAAAATAATAATATATATTACATTATATCATTATATCAGTAATGATTGCGGCGAAAGCATTCGGATCAATGTGCAGTTCTTTTTTTAGGTTAAACAGGCAGGGTCACATACACAGGCAAGCGTGGAGTGTAGGCAAGGCAGAATCATTGTCGGGGTACACGAACAATCAGAATCCAGAGAGAAACAGTCTGAGGTCATAAACAATAAGAATGTTTAGAATTGATGGTGGGATCAAATCAACCATTTAACTGTTGGTGAATGTGGCATTTAAGCAGTGAGTGGGTGTGGTGATGAGCTGCAGCTGACGGTGAGGATTACAAAATGTGAACAGGTGTGAGTGTGCAATGCATAATGGGATATTGGACTGGACAATGGCTCTCCTGGCCATGACTCGGGAACCGAACTGGACAACTGCTGTCCTGGCTGTGACTCGGGAACCAGACTGGGCAACGGCTCTCAAGGCGGTGACTCTGAAACTATATTGGAAAACGGCCTCTCCTGGCCATGACTTGGGAACTGAACTGGGCAATGGCTTTCCTGGGCATGACTCAAGAACTGCAGAATGGAATCTTTGGGGAACTGGGTTGATTTTAACATCCTCCACGGCTGTGGCAGGGTAAGGCAAGGGTTCAATGGCTGAAACTGAAAGGCAGAGTGCTGCCACTGGTGGAACCTCTGGGGAGACTGCAGCCTCAGCCGACACTTCGGGGTTTAGTGCAGGACCTCCATGTAGGCTTTGGCTTTCACCATAATCTCTGAAGGTCGTGGAGCCACCAGCCGAAACTCCTGAAGGTTGACTGCCTTCTGGTTCAATGCCACAAGGAATTCTAAGGTAAGTCTGGGGACCTAGAGGAACTCTGTGCCATTAGATGTGGATCCGTCAGGCTGGATACCAACTTTCTTCATCAGTGTGTCAATTTGATTCTGGTGGTCCTCTTGTGTAGCGGTTCTGTGGTTGGCAGCCATTTAAAGCAGTGGCTGGGATTTGGAATTGGCGGCCCCCTTGAGCTGTGGTTCAGGAATGGCGGCCATTTTGTGTAGTGATTTGGGGGGCGGTGGCCAGTTTGTGCTGTGGCCCTGGATTTGGCAGCCATTTTAGGCAATAGCTGGCAATAGAATTACAAACAATTCATGTAATGTTTTATATTATACACCGTAAGAAATGTAGAAGTCTGTCAATGTAGAAGTCTGTCAATGTGTCCTACCAACACAGTCTCACGAGCAATTCGTACATATTCGTACAAGGTGCAAAATTTGTGCCAATTCGTACAACCTCACTCGTGCGATTTCGTACGATTTGTCTAAAACCACGTGACGGGTCGGTTTAGGGGCGGGGTTGTGTTTATGTCATAAAATATGTACGAATTGCCTTGAGATCAGGTTGGTCTTACTCAAATTGTTTCACTCAGTTTCAAGCATTTTAGTCAGGAATTATAGTTTGGGAAAAGCTCGGGGCGCGGTCAAATTAACTATAATGAGCTCAAACAAAGAAAACGAACATGGTGTTGTTTTCACATTGATTCACACTGAACTTTATCATAGAATACATCACGGATACAGAGACAGCAGAGAACGCACCCACGGTCCGATTAAAACGGCGGGGGTAGGAGTTACACACTTTGCCGCACGGCCACTCAGCATTCTATAGAATGCCTAGGCAATGTGTGAAGCGGCGATCATTTCACACTTTGCCTGAAACCAGCAGGCATTCTATACATTGCCTAGGCATTCTATAGAATGCCGGCATTTCACACATTGCCGGTAACATATATACTATACTAGTAATTTTCCAGGACATTATAACCTAGAAAACAATCTGGGATTTAAAATGCAGGTTTAAAACAACGATTTGTTGAGAATATTTAGTATTACTAGTTTACTAGCTAATAAACTGTAATCACTTAAATTTTCAATAAATAATTATTTATATTTTAATATTATATAACGCATATTATTATATAAACTAATCAAAATGAACACAATATAAAATGCATGACTGATTTTGCTGAGACTTCACAATGTCACAATTTTGCATCTACATCACGCAATGACATCATAACATCATTTAACAACAAATCGACCTTCATTCAGCAGCTTTTTTTTCATCGTTTTCAACTAGAATGCAAAATAAGGTACGCGTTTACACAACATTAAACAAAACAGTATTGTATTTATGTTATGAAACCGTTTCAGTGTTTATGATGATTTTTTAAATTCACATTTCAGCCGTACCTCAGTCAATTAATTAGAAAAAGCATAATGCACAAGCATCAACGTAAACATACATTTGTAAAATAAGGCTCTTTTCTAAAATTGAAGAAAATATTTATTTTAGTGATATTTGTAAAACACATCTTCTTTACAAGGTAATGCACAAATAAATAAAAACTGTACAGTTATCAACGATGCACATTTTACAATCCTTCGCTCAGAAACATTATTAGAATAAACATTTGAATTATGTCTAAGAACAGTGTGTAAACAATACTATAAGGAACAAACCCAGGGCAGCACATGCTCTCGACGAACCACAGAAGCATGTAAAAGCTGCTCTTCAAGTAAATAGGATCTGGATTAGCAGATGTGGTGTTGATGTCATCATTCGTCTCGTGCGCTCTGCACTATCGAGTAGCTCTTGCACGGGTTCTTGAAGCACACCGACGGAAGCGACAGCGGCCATGAGAACGTGCAGGGAACCGTCGTCTTAACGTTCTTCTCCAGGAAGTTAAACACGCGGCTCCACCACGTCCGGCTGAGGTAGTTGTGAGGAGATTGTCTCAAGGTCTGCAAAAAAGGAGAGCAGCCAATCACCATCCACAAACTCTGCATCTTTTCCACTCTAATGCATTATATAATATGCTACGGCAGATGCACAGTGGCTTTCTAGCTATTGATGTGCATTGTCCCTGTCAAATAAACCAGAAAATAAATAAAAGGAACAAAATTATGAATTTGCTGTTTGGGAAGAATTAATTAAAAACACAACCGAAAACAGAAAACCGACATTTCTTCCACGCAAGAATATTAGCGCGGACCCTTTGGATGTGATTAATCACTGTAGAAGAGTTGAACAAAGCAGTGTTAAAGTGCTTTACCTGGTTGTTGGCCATGGTGTGGTACCAGTAGAAGAGGCGTGAGGTGATGAAGTATGCCACCACCACGTCTACGCTGTAATGCTCATGAGCTATCAGGATGCAGACCACGCCCACCGCGCTTAGCAACCAGCACATCGCGTGATAGCAACGCCACAGTCCTGAGCGGGGCGAGTCTACGACACACAACACCTCGATTCAACACACAACTCGTCCTAGACTGAGGTCAAACCATCAACAGTGTGAATGGATCCCGATGATGTTTAATCATACTCACACTCCTGGATGAAGAGGAAGGTGAGGGTCAGCATGACTGTGTGGCCGCTGTACAGGAAGTCTCCACACATGAGATGAGAGCCAGTGATGGACAAACCTCCTCCAGACACCAGCTGAAACACACGCTTGATCTTGCCGTGAGCATCACCGTAGAGCTGCAGAGAGAAGAAGACATCATGAGATTACAGCTTGCCATGACGTAATTAAATGTCTTTAACTGACTCTATTTTCTTGTATGATACTGTTGAGTTAATTGAATGGCACACCAGGGTCGAGGCTATTTTAATGGCGATCTCTGAATAAATGAGACATGGTATACAGTTAACTAAAGGTTCTAAAAGATATTTCAACCCAATAGAATATGCTTCACAGTCACTTCATTTTGGAAAGTAAGGCATGGTTGTGCTTCTTCACCTTTTAAATAATATCCAAGTGTAAGTCTTGTACGCATGACAAACAAACAACAACAAAAGTTTGTAACAACTTGTAAACAACTCTGAGAAAAGTGTTTATTTCTCATGTGCAGAATATAAACAGTTCTGGGGAAAAAGTCTGAAATGCGAGAAATAACTAAATATAATGTGAGAAAAATGTCCCACACTGGTGAAGGTTGTTTGTTGCACATCATAGCAGGTTTAATTCTGTGTTCAAATCTCAGAAAGTGATTCATGAGCCTTTAACACTATATTAGTAGTTATTGTATATGTATATGTATATCTTCATCTACGATTCTTTATGTGCGTTTTTGACCAATCCTGTTTTTTTAACAGCTAACACCAGTACTAAACAGAAACTCCGATTTAAACTCTGTGCATCTTATGCAACACAAATTAACTTTAGAATAGAATGAATATGTGCATTTTACATACATTTATTTTAACTGTACATTAACCTTCAGTAATTATCATCTCAAAATGGCTAAATATCAGCCAATATTGGTAAAACTGTCATAATGTTATGCAAGAGACATGCATCTTTCCGGTTTATGTAAAGTGAAGTAATAAACACTGAATTTATTATGCACTAAACTTGTATAAAGATGCACTATGTCAGTATTTGTCTGCACATCGTTTCTTAAAGACCAAGCAGACACTTTCACTCATGTATGCGTGTTTGTGTTTTATGGAGCAGCACTGACCTTCGGGGCGCAGTCCATGTGCATGCTGGGAACAGGAAGAGTCGTGATGTACATGGTCACCATACGGTACAAATACAACATTCCCTGCAGGAAGAAAAACCTTCGGCCCACGATAGCCCTGTCAACACAACAGGAAGAGGAGACGGAGTATATTGAGTTTATTTTGGCACCTGTTTGGAAAGTGTCAAATGTTTTAATATTATTTGAGAGTAGTGTTGGGGAGTAACTAACTGAAAGAAAATTTTTGAATTTTGCACATAAATATTACCAATACATGAATTATATCATAATTAAAAAGTATAATTTCAGCTGGGGGGGGGAAAGCCACAAGAGGACGCATTGAGCAATACATTACTAAAGCGCACTTTCCTCAAATCAATACAATAATTATCTTTGGGAAAACGTATGTGATGTTTAAAATAACGTTTAGAAACCATATAAAACTGCATGCATGTAGTTTAACACAAAGGATAAAGGATGCGAATGTTGGTTTTTATTTTTTTAAAATTTCACAAATATTCGAAATACCGACTTTTAAAAAATAAATAAAAATGTAAATTTCAATACTGAACGTTTACCTGTGCTTGAGGAACAGCCACTGAAAGAACCACACAGCCACGAGGATCATCCCGTTAACCTCGGTGACGGAAAACGCCCACTCCATGCGCGGCACGTAATCAAAGAACTTGTCCGGTAACGGCGGGCTGATGGATTTATCCGGGACTCTCTCGTGGACGACGGTGATCATGACAGTAGTAAGGATGAGGTTAAATGCGGCCCAGATGAAGGCGATTCCTGTCTTCCACCATTCTGACGGTAGCCCGGAGCCTCTGGACTTCGAGACATTGATGCGAACGTAGTCCTGGTTTTTCCGCAAGGCTTTACGGAAACCCCGCGCTAAACGCGCTGGCTTGCTGTCATCTGACTTGTAGTCCACCTGATCTTCACTGGATGTGACGGTAGAGGGGTGTGTCCTCCCGGTGGGCATGGCCTGAGAGTGTGGCCTGTTCTCTATCGTCACCATCACATGGAAGCCGCCGTTGGGTCCGTCATCTTCTCGTTCATCCAGAAGATGAGATGCTGCCATCGCTCATACACTACAACTAACACAAAAACACTTACGATTAGGATTTAATATAATATTTAAAGGGGTTTCAAGTTTTACTTTCTCTGATTCCACAAAGAAAGAAGGCGGAGCTATGATTCTGTCTGTAGTGTTGCTGCGGGCGCCATGTTCTGGAGGTATTCGGCCAATCACATTGCACTGGATAGCTGGCCAATCAGAATAATAAGCTTGGTAAACATTGTACAGTATGTGGAAAATAATGCGCTTTTGAACCTTAAACCGCATAAACACATTGCACCAAATAATGTTATTTTTAGCAACATCATATGACCCCTTTAATACTTAATATAATACTAAGTATGAAATATAATTAACATAATCATCTTACATTTCATACAATGGATTGTTGACAAATATAATGCAGAGCCACAACTCCATAAATGCAGGTATGCCCTGAAATTAAAGATATTGGAGCAAAAAAAGCCTCTGTATGAGTATTTTCGTTTCAGATTTATATCACATGTTAGATCACATCTAAACGTGTGTGTGCATGCATCTATAGGTGGGTGCGTTTATAACTTAACGGAACAAATGTTTGGATGATTCAGTGTGAATGCGTGTGTTTGTTTAGTTCACGCCCACACCAGTATGGGTGTTTCAGTGTAAATGTGTGTGTGACACACCCTGAAACCTGCGACACACACTGATATTTTCACCTCACTCCTTCATGTCGCTGACCCTATACGGCGGTCTGACCGGTTTGTCCCGTTCTCAGGCTTATTCTCCCCCCACTGGATGGAGAAAATTAATTACAAATTCCTATATATTTATATGTTTGAAGACAACTGATGTCATAAAGCAGAAATGAAGGCAACAAGGCACATTTAGTAGCAACATTTACAGCAACAGCCAACAATACACTGTATGAGTCAAAATTATCAGTTTCTCTTTTATGCCAAAATTCATTAGGATATTACATAAAGGCATACTCTATAAAGACATGTGAATTTGCTCCCTTCAGATTTTTCTCAAACAAATAATATTTGTTCTTGTAATGTTTCCAGTGATGTGTGGTTTGTTTATCCTAACAAACCACACATCACTGGAAAGATTATTCAAATCTCTGGTTTTGTGCTACAAACAGCACAGTACTGAATGCTTACCATATGCATAGTACATGGTTTTCCAAGGAATACCATATTATTTCCATGATGCGTGTTCCCAATACAGGGAACATTTCCAGTTGTTATTAAAGTAACATTAGCGGACTTTTATTTAACGTTCTGTTCCTTCTAATAATGCTCTCAAACACTTATTTATATCTTTCACGAAACATTGCTTTGTCTGGCGTACTTTTAATGTTACGACTTAATGCTAGACACAATCAAAAGTTCGCGAAATGAGATAAAAAGGAAAATCTGAACGTTTAAAGGGTTCTGTTTGAGCATATCTAGTTACTTTCTGTTAGTGCTGTCTTGTGAAAGTCACAGGATGAGTCAGTGCGTGTCAATGTTTGATCTGATCAGACAGCATTGCTGAGCTGCCTCGGAGGTCATCGACCTCACCTGAGCCCAAAAACACACCCAGAACCATCCGGATCATAATGGAATACCGATCGATCAGCGCGAGGCTGCCGGTAAAGCCCATCTCAAGATCCCGAAATAAACACAAACACAGAGACATCAAAAACCGCCCCGAATCTTGTCTAGAAAGGTTTGCGACAGTCTATGTAACTTTCTTTACAGCTACGAATCTAAACCACACCATCCCTCACAGGCGTTTTTAGTGGTACGCCTATCTAACGTTACAATAAACACGCAGGAGAAATTAAAACAGTTTACATACTTGCTAAAAGTTTTTCAGAGGTTCGTGCAGAAAGCGTTCTGTGTCTAATTACATGCATGAATAAAGAGAAAAGGAGATGTAAAACAGCTACCTGTTTAACAGTGCATGCGCCGGAAGACTCAAATGATGTGCCTGGGAAAAAAGGGGGCTTTATCCCGCCCACACCTGCGACCACGCCCACAGGCACGCCCATTATCCGAAGCGTTGCGTCAGAGCAGATACACGTCACAACAACAACAAAAACGGATTATGCAATATACAGACCTCAAGAGTTACACTGGAACTCCTTCAGAAATGCAAAACAAGTGCAAAAGCGATCAACCTTTACAATATTCAATGTATTTGGGTATTCATTTAATTAATTTTTTTACCATGCGTTATCATTGTTCTTCTGTTTTTCTGAACACATGAAAATACAAATACATTTCCAAAAACATCATATTAATTTAATTTGTTATATTAGTATATATTCATATAAAACATTCATAGTCTGCTGACGTAATCTATTACATAAATTATATATTACTATTGTTCTTATGAAAATGCAAACAAACTTCCATAAACAATATAACTTATTGCTTTACTTTGTTATATTATTAATTCTAAATATTAAATGTATTTTGTCATTTATACATAACATTATATATATAATGTATAAGAAACTGAATATTCTTCATTGAGTTAGTTCTGTTAATAATTCTGGAGGTAACAGTTCTAAAGATGATTATAATCTTAATCACTGGTACTATGTGTCCACAATTTTTAATTATCCAGTGCATCATAAATCTGCTTTAGTTTGAGAAGGATGCTGATGATGATGCAGTTCTGAATAATGTCTGTGGTGTTTGAGTGTGGTCAGTAGAGGGAGCATCAGCCCCATCAAACCTGCTTTAGCTCTATTACGTCATCAGGCTTGAAATGCTTTGTTTCCTGCAACAGGTTTAAATTTTTCAAACATTTCCGCATTTCATTCCTCATGTCTCATGCTGAGAGATCTCAGCTGTTTGTAAATGATGTCTTGTGTAAACATACTTTGGTGTTTTTGGTCGTTTAGGCAGAAAACAGATGCTTTCATCATTTTTAATAATTTATTTGTGAGATTGTGTGGAGTCTCTCATAAACGAAGCTTGTGTGTTATTTGATCCCGCCGTTGTTGATGCTCGGGGCTCGGCAGAGGCCCTTCCCACGGACCTCGAAGGCCACGCCCTTATACGTGGCCACGCCCTTGGCGTCTGTGCTCAGGTTGGGCTGTAAACGCTCCCAGATCCTCTGTTTGGGGTTCAGCTCTCTCTCAGGTTCACCTGCCACAGAAAACCCCGTCCATTACAAACCAGAGACAACGAGCCAGACACCGTGAAGAGCGGCTCTTACCGGGGTAATTCTGGAAAGTGACTCTGTCTCCGGGCTGAGCGGCAGTGGGCGGAGTCAAGGGCTCCATTCTCTCTTGATTGACAGCGCAAAGGAGGCGGGCCTGCGACTGAACACCTCGGACCTTCACTGGACGCACATTACACAACACCACCACCAGACAGCCCAGCAGCTGACACACATCATATTATTATCAGACAAACTGATACTTTTATTCATCATAGATGCATTAAATCATCAAAACTGACAGCAAATGCATTTATATTGTGAATCCTGAGAAATAACTGAATCAGTTTCTATTCATTATAGTTTGAACATTTCTATTTGCAAAAACAGATAATTCGTTTTTATTTATTTTCTTAAATCGTGTTATTGTTATGTTTTTATTGTGTTAGCTGTATTTTTGTAGTTATTATTATTTAATAAAATCAATACTACTGCAGTTCAATCGATATTAATTAGAATGCAGGATAAAACAACAGTTTTAGCAAATTAACATTCCCTAATAACTATTTATTTTGTCCAAAAAATCCAATAATATAAATTGTATTTTTCTGCATGGGATTTTTTTCCTATATAGTAAGCAGCTGTTAATATTCACTATATAAGAAATGTATTGAATCCTTTTTTGATTAGTGAAGGTTTGTTGATGAGATTGAGGGGTGTGGTCAACCTGCTCTGGAGGCACGTGATTGGTCAGCTCACTGACCACGGTTCTGGGGGCGGGTTCTCCTAGCTCCACCTCCTGGACACTCAGTGATTCTGAGTCCGGGTGTTTGCGGACGTCCAGAACACGAGCGACCCTGAGGTCCAGACGGGTCACGTCAGGTTTATGCTCTCGCGTCAGAGCACACGCCGACTCCGAACCGCTCAGACCTGCCAATACAAAGCATTCACCTGGAACGTTTACATGCATTTATTTTTATAATACAATATATATATATATATATATATATACAAGAATATATCATTTAATATAAGATTATATAACTTGATATAGGTATATATAAGGAATAAAACAGCTCATTGAATATATAAGCAGGTATGTATTGATTTAGTACTGATCTCGTGTCTATTCCTGTATTTGACAGATGGTTAAATCTAAAGCACCCTGCATTGCATTCAAGATGAGTTTGCATATATTTGATCGGTTCATGCTTTCATTGGGAATGAAACCCAAGTATTATGATCTACAGGAACACATCCCAGTACTTTAGAAAGTTCAGCAGTAATGATTTGAAAGGGAATGATATAACCTGGTCTTGTGTTGGTGCTGCTGGACTCACCTCTCCTCTCTCTTCTCCGTCTGGCGTCAGGTCGAGTGTGAGCGGTGCTCGTCTGTGACGGAGGAGACGTTTCTCCCAGCAGAGCAGCCTTGGATGCGATCACAGCCGTCAGAGCTCTCTCCTGATGCAGCTTCACTGGAACACACACACACACACACAGACATGCACTACCACTTATACCTCACATGGTCTACAGGAGATGCACATTGGTTTTCTCATGCATTTGTGTGTTTAAAAGTACCTGCTTTCCTCTTCTGTGTATCCTGCAGGAGATTCTTCAGATCATTGATGTCTTTCTTCAGTTTGGCATTTTCTACCAGCAGCTTCTTCTCTTCCCTGACGGAGGCCTGCAGCACTACAGCAGAACACACACAGACACTATCAGACCCAGAAACACTGCAACAACACACACAGGGCAAACAGGCATAGTAACAAACATTGGAACTGAAAAATAAACACATGAATCACAACAAACAAACAAAAAACAAGCACACAAACACTTAAACAAATGCAAGATAAATGAAAAATATGAGAAATAAAAACATATAAAATGTAAAAAAATTAAATATAAGAAGCAATCAAAAAAATTTACAGATTTCAATTAACAATACCATACAGTAACGTACAAACAACTATATGCAACAATTAAAACAAAGAAGGGAAGGGGTATTGAGGGGTAGGTTCAGGTGTAGAGCCATAGAAAATATGTGTGTGTGTGTGTGTTCAGGCATTTGTGGTTTATGAGGACACAAATGTGTATAATGACATGGGTCAACGTAAACATTGTTTATGAAGACACTTCCTGTGTCCCTGTAAAACAAAAGACTTATAAAACACACCAAACAGTGTTTATCTGAGAATGTAAGAATGTAGGTTTAGGTGTAGGGTCAGTGTAGGACAATACCACATACAGTCTGTACAGTAGAAACACCATTACACCTATGAAGAGAGAGACCCCAGAACACATGGAGACACTACAGGAGTGTGTGTGTGAGTTTGTCTATATCACTCTGTCCGTGTGTGTGTGTGTGTGTGAGTTTGTCTGTATCACTCTGTCCGTGTGTGTGTGTGTGTGTGTGTGAGAGTTTGTCTCACTAGCTTTCTCCTTGAAGAACAGGACCTGCTGTGTGAAATACTCCATCATCTCCTGATCCTGAGGATCTGATCTGGATCCATGAGGTCTTTTATCAGACATCTGCACCTGAGAGAGAGTTGATTCATTCGTAACTCCGCCTGGCACCGATCAGGTCCTGACGTTATCAGCTGTGTGTTTAGCAGAGAGTTCAGCAGCTGCCTACAGCCCCCACCCCCACACACTATAAATACACACACACACACACACACACACACACACACAAGATCACCTCTCTCTGCACATTAAGACATCAAGACATGAACACACAGGCACACATGAGCCTACAGTGTTAGTTTAATATTATTCATATATGATTGTAGTGTTCAATCATATTTTGAATTAGCTTTTGTTTTTATATTTTTAGTTTCCATTTTAATTTTATCTTTTTATTATATATTTATACATTACTATTATATAATAATAATATTATAACATTTAATTTAATTTTTAATTTTTGTTTTAGTATTTTAGTACTTACAGCTTTTGTTAAATTTAAAATGAAGCTTTTTTAAGTTCAAAGTTCTCATCTAACATTTATATTTATTTAAATAAATGAAATAGTTTTTAATAGTTTTAGATTACAATGACTATAAAGACTGCAGAACAAACACTTAACACAAGGAGAACGCCTTCAGATCTTCTGTAAAATCTTTGTATTATTGTGCTTTATGCATAATTTTAATTTCACAAATTAAATTCTTTACAATATTACTTAATATTATAATAAGATATTAACAATAACAAACATTAATAAACATTTGCATTGGCTTACACTAATAACACCCTAAGAAATTTGTTCATATACAAACATATAACAGATAAAAACATTTTTGTCCTGCATTTCGGTTAATATCAATCAAACTGCAGTTGATTTAACAATAATCATTAAACATACAGCTAACACCATAAAACATGATTTAAGAAAATAAAATGTTTTTGCAACTATTCATAAGAACAATTCCCATAAGGTATGAAAACGTTATTACTGAACGTTTTTCGAACGTTAAAAACACTGCATGATTATAATTTTTTAAACGTTACGGTAACGTTACTTTTTAATATTTTCCGAACGTTCCGAAACTAGTCTATCATTTACAGAAGAATGTTAAACGAAAAAATATTGAACTGTTGTACAAATATTGTATAGCCTACATATCTATAATATTGTATAAATAAGGTTTTCGCGCTAACGTTTTAAAGACCAGATAACTTAGCGTTACAGGAAGAACGTAACGTTTGTTTCTACTTCTAGAGAAGCTCCAGAACGTTACCGTTAGCCAGTGTTCCGAGAACGTAAGCTGGGTAACGTGACCTTAAAGTAAAGTGTTGCCAATGATACTCTAAGGTCTACATTATTATTCAGTAATTATAATAATACACATAAACGTTCACCTGCTCAGCGAGTGTGTTCGGTGTTTCCGCGGCGCTCCAGAGAGAAAGGACTGAAGAGTGTGTGTGTGTGTGTGTGTGTGTGTGTGTGAGTGTGTGTGTCAGCATTCCTGATGTGAAATATGGAGGCACATGTGCACACGTGTAGGATCATATTCTCCTGAGCTCGTCTCTCTCTCTGGACAGGTGTCAGGCTGCGAGTGTTTGTGTGAGAGTCTGTAGTTTATTCTGGTGTTCTCTGGCCGGAGGGGCGGTGTATGGGGGCGGGGCGTGGGCGTGGCCACTCTCAAACTCCACAATATCGCCGCTTTTTTGCACTTTAACAATAAAAGTTTTCATTTAGTGCTCGTGTCCACATCAACTAAAAACTAAAAATAAATAATGGGTAACAAAATGAAATGAAATAGTTTTAAGTAGCACACGCACACACTTGGTGTTTCCATGTTTTATGGGGACTCTCCATAGGTTAATGGTTTTTACACTGTATAAACTGTGTGTGTATCACTCTACATCAAACCTACCCCTTACATTAACGTACAGGCATTTTTTCTTAAATAAACTCTGTAATGTGCCTAACCCAGTCAGTTCAGCACGAGTCTGCTGATGACTTAAAAATGACTTTACTTTTGACTAATAAATACATTATTATTTTATTAATCTTATTTCACACTCAAGCTTTTTTTGTTCAGTATAAAACATTAAAAATAATAACAATATATATTTGTATATTGTCACAATATCACAATATAATATATTTGTTTTAATATATTAATACATAATTAATAATAAATTATACATTTATAATACATTAATAATATCGATGTAATATTTAAATGTGTATTATTTTAAATAGTTTAAAAAATATTAACTTTTATTATATGTAATACATTAAGATATATAACATATATAACATATATATTTTATGTTATCATTTTAATTTTAAAGTTTGAATATTTTTGTCAGGCTTATTTGTTTAGTTTAGTACCTCAAGTTAAACTAAACAAGAATGACAAATTTCCTTGGCAGCTGAAATAAGATACGTTTAACCTCTCTTCTATTAATGTTTTCCAAAAATGTTTTAGTTAGGTGGGACAAGTTTATTGTTGGAAGATTTTAATGCATCTCCTCGGCCACTAGATGGCGCTAGGGCCGCAGTGTTTTCTCATCAGCGCCTAAACTACAGAGGCTCGGCTCGGACTCAACACTCTGTTCATCCACAAAGAAGAAACCTGTTGTAACCTGTGACACACAAAATATATAGATTAACCTGTGAGTCAGCGCTGAAGACTCTGTGTTTATGCAGGTTGTCATGGTCTCTGATCTGCTTCTCTTTACACTTCTTCTGTCCCCCTCAGTTAAACAGAATGTACTCACACACACACACACACACACACTAAACTTATTGTGCTTCGGGAGGAGTTTACAAGTCAGAAGATTTGTGGAGAACATCTGTTTCAGATCCCACAAAGGTTTGCAGAGAGGTGATGGTGTGCCGAGTGTTGACAGATTATGACTCCGCTAGTGTTGGTAGGTTTAGTGTTAGGTGTGGGGTTAGGATTAGGATTTATTTCAACGAGGGCAGTCATAATTCAGCACAAACACCGGGATTCGAACTCGGGATGCCCAAAGCGGAGAGGCGCTATACATTTTGGCGGGGTTCCCCTAGAAAGGTTCACGTTTTAGGGGCTAAATATTAGGCTAGATTATTAGGGTCGCTTCAAAAGTTTTAACCCAATTCCACAGGAAAAACAGACTTGGCAACATTTCACATTAGGGATTTAACCTTCGCTCATTTACTTGACAATCCAGTGTTGCCAAATCTGCGTTTTTTCAGCAGAATTGAGCTACGTCAACACTGTTGCCATGGTTGTTTTACACGTGTTTTATACTGTTATATACTCTATAATAATATGATGCTCTATAATAATTACGGGCCGAATAGGCTGTAATTATTGAAAAAACTCTAACATACACAGTGCAATTAAAAACATTGATCAACTTTACTGAAAATCATTCATATGCACTGGTGAAATGCCGCTTACATACATGAGTGAAAATATTCATCATCCTTAAACCATGAAATTCATAAATTCATTCCCACAACCAGATATAAGCTTTTTCTGAAGAAATGTGAGTGGTGCTTGCCATGTCAAAACCTGGTTGCTAGGGTGTATCTAGGTGGTTGCTAGGGTAACCAGAATGGATTTAGGGTGGTTGCTAGGGTGTTGTTATGTTATTGCTAGGGTACTTGGTACCTGCCTATCAATGGCCCTTGCAACTATCATGGGAACCATAGTAACTGCCCTAAAAACCAAAATCCAGAGAACCCTAGCAACCACATAGAAACCACCCTGGATACCTTACCAACCGCATAGCAACACCCTAACTACCACCCTGGGTACCCTAGCAGACACATAGCACCGAGAATTGCCACCTTTCACAGTACCCTGGCAACACCCTAGCAACCACCATGGCAACCATTCTGGTTACCCTAGCAATCAAATAGTAACATCCTAGCAAACACCCTAAGAACCACATAGCAACACCTTAGCAACCACCCCAAGTACACTAGCAATGACCCTAGAAATCATTCTGGTTACCCTAGCAACCACCCTTTCCTTTTTCAGTTCCCTGATGCTAGAAAGCGTTTAGCTCCAGACCAGTGAAATCTTCAGAATGGGCTGTGGGCTGGGTTTGTGTGTACCTAAGTCTGAGGCGTTTTCTGTATGAATGAATTTCACTAAGTTTGGTCAATAGTGTGTGTAAGAGGTTTTTCAGTAACTATGGCCCTCGTTCAATAACATGACATTTATTTAGCCCCTAAAAAGTGTATTTAATCTCCCAGAATGCTATCAGTTGGGCTAATTCTGAGCAGCCATCCCTGTTGAAAAAAACAGAATGTGCAGGGATTTATATATAAACTTTAGGACAAAACATTCCTAAAGTAGCCTAATCTTTATGGAATATTGCTATAATTGAATATTTGATACACTCCCATGAAGAGGAAACAACAGTCTCAGAACATCCTCATGATGTTACTTTTATTTAATCGTTCTAAAAAATGTTTAGTAACTTTCTATTTGGACAATTTAAAAATCTTAATAAACCTTCAAATGTTTTCAGTAAAACTATTTCTTTTTTAAGAAACATATTTATAACCTTTAAATAATAATAATATAATAACAAGAAAAACGGACAGTTCAACGTTTAACAATGTTTTTATTATCTACATTTATAAGAATCATCAACAACATAGTGTTTGGCTTGACTTTATGAAGCATTTAGAGCTTTAAATACAGTATGATATACAAAACTGAACATATTTACAAAGAAGTCAGAGAAACATTTGATAAACACTTCACGAGTCTGTCACAGATCAGACACACTACTGCTTGGTTTGGTTTAATCATTGTTTTTATTCATTAATAATTTAAATGAAAAGGCCACTGATAATACTGATTTACTAACATCAATTATTACTGATTCAACTGATGTATAAAAAAAACTTTAACAAAATATTGTTTTGAATCTGACATAATTCAGCTCATATTTCACCTCAAATATTAATTTCTTCAAAGAGTCTTTTTAGGAGCATTCCTTAAAATGAAGGAGTTTGTGGGTTATGTTGTATTTTTATTGACAACCTTAAATGTGAAAACAGATCACCATATTATTGTAATTTTTAAATAAGAAACATCATTAATGGAAATACTGAAAAATGCAACTTTAAAATCTGGATGCATTAAATAGGAATATGAACAGAACCATGCTTTAATCATAACATGACCACAATACAAAAAACTCTCACAATTAAATAAGAGTGTTTGTGGATGGAGATAGTGATGGGTTTAATGCATTAAACAGCCCCGACACTGTTATTGATAAAGTGTGTGTGTTTCCTGTAAGGGGTAGGTTTAGGTGTAGGGTCAGTGTAGGGCAATACCACATACAGTCTGTACAGTA
>JAUCNO010000500.1:12440974-12453427 GCA_032353835.1 Enteromius viviparus | reverse complement strand
AACAGAATTCAGTGGAATTCTTCCTGAATTGAATTCCACTTCCTGTAATTCCAATTCAATTCCAATTCCATTTCCTGCCAGCTGCATGCAGTTCCAATTCCATTCCAGGAAGTGAATTGTATTTTACCATTCATTCTCAATTTAATTCATGAATGGCCCCAACCCTGCTCCAAACGGACCCAAAATAAGCTCAATCGTTCATTTGTGCTGCTTTTCTCCTCTTCTTCTTCTCCAAACATATCAGTGAGTGAACAGTGAGTGAGTGAATATGACTTTCCATGCATGCATACACACACAATACATACAAATGTATTAACAACCGCTGCTGGTTAACCGAACATTAACCGTTAAACTGATCAAACTAGAAAATCCTGAACCAATGTGGTCACCCAGTATACAAATCTGTCATGAAATGAAAGGTTTCAAAGATTTGTTCTTAAGCATCAGTTATTGGCAGGTTGGCCTCTTAAATAGCTTTTATAAGTGTTTCTGATCAGAGTGGAAGTGCATTGACTAATCATTCTCTCAGTAGGATGTTGAAGGTGAGTGTGTGTGTGTGTGTGTGAATAAATCAAAGCATCTCTCTCCGCTGCTTCATTAAATATTCACAAGGACATTTTCTTCCCGTGTGAAAGCAGAGCTGTGGATTCTCTGGATCTCGGTGGTGCTTCTAGCTCTGCTGTTCTTCCTCTTTCCAGAGAAGCTGATAGCTCCAGCATGTTTGTTAACACACTCGACATATGTAGCTCTGTGGAAACGGTTTCAGCGAGTGAATGTTAGCGTGGGGGTTTGTGAATGTATGTTTATTTATCCACCTGATCCTCGCTCAATCTGCTTCACTGGCAGACAGCTTTATTGAGCGTCTGGACCCGTGCTCAAGAGTCCTCTGGGAATGCTGACCGCTTTAGAGAGAGACTGTCCTATTGTCTCTGTGTGAATGTGTCTCTCTCTCTGTGTTTATAATATAATATATTATATAATAAATTAACAACATGCTTTAACTTTGTTTGCAAGCGAGGTCTGAGAGCAACGGCGTGAGATAATATGAATCAATCCTTAAAACTTTGTAAAAATTTATGATGCATTTTTACGTTTTTTGTTAAATTGTTTTATACTAGTCGCTGAATAAAACATCTGAATAGAATTTAATTTGTTTTTATTTTACATGCATATATGCACATTTTGAATGTTTATTTACATTTGCATGGAATATAATTTATATATATATATTTCTTTATCTTTTATCATTATTTATGTGCATTTTGTATATTTTATTTGCATTTTGGTGTTTTCCATCGTAGATTTGTTCCTAGTTGTGTCTCTCACTGCATCACTGTAGCATTCACTGGCCTCGTCCCAATGCTCACCTAAACCCTTTGTGTGCGCTGAGTCCAGCACATCATGCACCGGACCACGTCTACTGTTGTGTTTCACTGCAGCGGATCACAGCTGGGACTCCTTGTTAACCACTCCAGAGGTTTACTTGATAGAATAGAAATAACCTTATTTTCACCAGCTGATTAATCACAATCAAGTTTTCTTAAGTATTAGATTTAATGATGCAGACAACAAATTAATACTGTGGACAAAGCCAGGTACAAAATTATTTTCATTTCGTTGGCATATTAAAGGATTTATAAATGGGATGTTGGATAATATTTCTTTTTATCACTGCATAAATCAGCAAATAATCAACAGTATCTTTAGACATTAAGCCACAAACTATGTTCTGTGCATCTCTGTGTGAATGAATGAGAGTTTAGTTTACTACATGCACTGGTGTGTGTGTGACGTCTCAGTGAGGAACAACATCTCCAGAACTGCTCTGAGAGTCACTTCACGTGTATTTTACCACTACTGTTTAAAAAAATTATACAACTTTAGTTTTTAAGAAATAAACACAATATTCATTTTCAATTTTAAGAGTAAATCACCATCCCACGCCGTCCTTTTGATTTTTTTCATAATAATACAAATAATTTGGTGAGAGAATAACATGCTGCTCAATGCAGTCGTGAGGAAAGTGAATCGAGCTAAAATATTTAGCATTTAGAAAAGCCTGTTGTCTTCTGCCATCAATCCAAGTGATAATAAAATCAAAGTTTAAGAAAGTTTCTCATTTATTTGGTTCACACTTTTTGTTTTATTGAAGCTGTAATGACATCAAGGTGTATGCTGTATTTTTCATTTTATAATAAATGTGATGCGTTTTATAAATATTCCTCATTCCTCACTAATTTTTATACCCATTTAAACGTTGTGTAATGTGTTATTGTATAACAGGCATGTAGCACACTGTAGATGTCTTTATTTGTTTTGTTTTTACAAAAATGTTCTGCGTTGTATTTTGTGGTTGCCTGAATTTAATTGAAGCCATTGATGTCAAATTTAACTAATTAAAAGTAAAATACATGGTTCTTTTTTAAAACTATTTAAAAGCGAGGGAAAGAGGTCAAACTCAAGCTAAACAACTGCTCAACGATTAACTGTTGAGGAAATTTCCTTAATCCCGAACACAGAAGTTTTGGTACCATGACATCACTCAAACCAGTGAACGTGCGGTGATGTGGACGTGTCGGTACGTGTTTTTTGTCTCACTCGATACGTTTGTATCATGAGAGCATTATTAGTGCTTGAAAAAACTATAGTTTTGCCTTGATTTAGATGTTTTCAGATCAGATTTTCTAAAGCACTGCATATTTCTGCCTTCAGCTTCATCCCAAATCCGTCGGAGTCCGTTTTTGAATCAGCGTTTCTGATGCTGATTCATGATTTAATACCCCGTCCGTTTCTCTGTAGGTGGTGAAGGTTGCCGGAAGCAACATCTCCCACAAGCTCCGTCTGTCCAGCGTGAAGCCGGCGGACGAGGGCACGTACGAATGCCGTGTCATCGACTTCAGCGACAGCAAGCTGCGGCACCATCGCGTGCGGGCGTACCTGCAGGTGGAGCGGCCGGAGGCGTCACAGGAGGAGCAGCACAAGCACCAGCCGGCCCACCACGCTCATCACAAACCCGGCCGCGAGCTCAAGAAGAGGTCCGCTGACGACCGCACCACTGACTGCACTGAGAGCTGCGTGCTTTAGGTTCCTCTTACCTGCAGTTACTACTCCACCCGAGCACCACCCAAATACCCATGATTCTTCACGCCAACCCCCAAACTAGGGATAGCTCACATGACAATGAAAACCACTCTCATGTTGTTCCAAACCCGTATGACTGGCACTGTGTTTGAATTGATTCTCTTATTATTAGTCTGCTTTCTGTCCTTTTTGAAGCTTTGTTCTATTTCATTGTTTTAACATTATGCAATATGAATAGTTTTATATTAAAAAAAGTTTTTTAGTTTATTTTTATTAATTTATTTAGAGGCTTCATTTTATTTTATTCAATGGTTGCTGTGTCCTTTTTGCAGGTTTATTTTATTATTTGATTCGATTGTTTTGTCTTTTTTGAGGTTTTCATCTCATTTTATTTTTATTAGCTCCTGCTCACTGCCTGTTTTCAAAGAGCAGCTTAAAGATCTTTGAAGCTTTATAATATTTTATTCATTTATTGTATGGTGTTTTGTTTCCTTTTTGAAGTTATTTATTTTGTCTAATTTATTATTTTTATTAATAGCCCCTGGATCTTCCAAAGAGCAGCTTAGACATTCTGCAAAACAAATAATTTTGTGTTTTATGAAAGAAAAGAGTCTTACAGGTAAGAAGCAACATGAGAGTTACATAATGAGACAAAATATGTATTTCTGCGTGAGCTATCGCTCTGACAAAACATGTATATTTCTGTATAAAAACGAAGGTAGAACAGCGAGTGCATGTGACAAACATTTCTAATAATATTTGCCAGTGAGAAAGAAACCATATTAGGCAGTTAATTTAAACTCTTTGGTCATGCTTCGTTTGATCAGATTGATGGTTTTGATACGATGTATAGACGGCTAGAAGACGCAGAACAAAATGAATGTCTGAAATATTCTTCATCAGGTCTAAACGATGACATTGACATGCTGTAATATTCCTATCATTGTTTACATGTGTGATGTGACAGGCACGCGTCCGAGGCTTTGATTCTGGACTGGCATCACCGATGGTTTGATTGATGGGTGCCAGCTTTTGCAAACATGTTTCATGAAGCTTTTGTGTCAATGGAAGGATGGTGCGCACACAATATTACGACGTTTTGTGGTTTTTATGCAGCTTTAAAAAGATCCTGAAACAATCACAGTATGTTTAATGGTATTAACAACAGCTTCGTTTCTTGTTTCTTTGATTTTTACAGTTTGATTCAATAGTTATTTCTGGAAATAATATCTGTACAAATTGTGTATATGAAGTAATCCTACAAAAGACTGGTTTCACCTTCAATGTACGCCTTTATCAAATAAAAAAACATTGTACATTGATCATATGTCGTTGTGTATCATTGATTAATGATTTGCTTGCTTTTTTGTTACCATCGTGTGAAAGAACGAACACGTGTGTGAACCTGTGTTCTGAAGGTCTAATGATAAAACGGATGGTTCTGGTTCTTGGTTCTGATTGGGTGAGCTACGTTCCGAAGCTGTTTAGCGTCACTCTGTTGCTCGGTGACCACAGCAACCGTTCCCTTCCGCATCGCTACAGCTCTGGTTTCATTTCCCACTGCGAGGACCAGGCGAAGATACAGTTGGTTTTTTTAATATTTTTATTTTGTATTCCCTGCTGTGAAAAAACACCCTAAGATGCCAAAACCCTCTTAAACCAGCCAATCAACCTAATGTTACACGTCTGCAGGTGCAGGCGGTAATAGAGCAATGGTCAAACATTCAGCGGGAGCTCAGTAAAGTCCCACCCAGGGCTCTAGTGTGACTCATTAACTAGAACTAAAAAAACAAGATATAGTACTTTATTTAGTTTCATCTATGCGGGTTTATATGTTAAATATCCATATTTCAAACTTAATAAGCACTTGTCTGTCACGTCTGCTGTCTGGAAGCCGGAAGCAGTGGAGTGGATGATGTAAGATGTATGCATCGTGTGATGAGCACAGAGAGAGTCATGAACAACAAACACAAACCCAGGGTTTGTAAAGGAAAATGATTTCCTTTATAAACCACATTTCCCAGAAGCACACGCGCGACGCATGCATCCGCCGGGACTCACAGCAGACGTGAGAGACAAGTGCTTATTAAGTTTGAAATATGGATATTTATTGAACAAAAATGCATAGATTCACTACAGGGGGACTTTATTCACCCCGAGGCGTGTGAGGGACGTTTTATTATGAGTAAAAAAGTGTAACGCTCTCATTTAAACCCGCTTAAAGGCTTGAAAGAGTCTGGACAATTTGTTATATAACTCCAACTGGATTGGTCTGAAAGAAGAAAGTCACATACACCTATAGAAGGCTTCAAAGCCGAGTAAAAACAGCAACTCTTTAAAATCATGTCGCTATGCAAATGAGGGCTCTGAACTTTGCAGCTTATTTTTGGTTGCATGAACATCTTTGATTTTTTTTTTTTTTTTTAAGATTAAAACAAATGTAGATAACTTATTAAAATGACTGAAAACCTTAAACGCTGACCGACCTCTCGATCTAACAAAAGGGCTTCACCACCCACTTAACTCACGTCAGGAAACTCACCTCAATTCTTCATTATTTCATCACTTCAGTTTGCTTTGTGGTCTTCACAGGCGGCGGATTCCTCAAACAAAGCATGTCAAGTGGTTTGACTCTATAATGATGCTTCTACACTTATCAGAAGCGTCCGAGAGGAAATTGCATTAGCCCTGTGTGCTGAGCGTTAGCCCCGGCGCTGGGTCGGTGAATAATAGCGCCTCTGTCAGCCCTGGCAGCAGGATAAATAGCACAGTACAGTGCAGATAACACCGCAGCAGGCTAACACAAAGCATACGAGGCAGCTTTAATGCGGCTCTCACGAGCAGCACATTTATTAGACTGTCACTGAAGAAACCGAGACCACACGACACGGAGCAGAAGATCCGGACCAACACCACACTGGACCAGAACCACTATCAGCGCTAGAACTAAAGCCTTTCATCAAGATACAATAAAAGCAGAATCAATAGTTTTGTTTACTGCATAATTTATGAATCCTTAATCATTCATGTGTGCATTATTATTTAGAAACTAATAATTATATTTATTTATTTTAATGGATGGCAATAATGGCAATAAAAAGGTCATTATAAATCATAAATAAAATGTTTAATAAATAAAATATTTAAAAATATTTATTTTTTTATGTTAAGTAAGCCATTTAATAATAATAATAAAATTTATACATTTTACAAAAAAAGTTATAAATCTCACCCAAAAAAGGAGAGAAAAAAAAAATGATTCTGAAAGATTCAATATTAACTTCTTATTTTAGAGATGTTACAATAACTTTAATAATTATGACATTTCCAGAATATCAAGTAATTACTGCTACTTGATATTAGCCACAAATGCCTTAAAAAAACCAAAACAAACATGAAGTGATACCATATTCATTTATTATTATTATTTTAAAAAAGCAACAATAACTACAATAATGATGGTGGTTCGGTTGAACACATTATTTACATAGTGATTTATGTCAAGGAACAAGCTATATGTCCTCCACTCAAACATACGGATCAGCGCTGTTATGTGGCGTCATGCTCCTGCAGTAATGTGAGGATGTTGTCTGTGAACTGGTTTCTGGGCTTGTCTGATCCGCTCAGTGTCACGGGCAGCAGATGAGGATGAGGCGGCTCGTACGGGACGGGACAGCACAGCTCATTCAGACTGAACCAGCACAGATCAGGGTCCAGCTCCATCAGCGAGCGGAACACACTACACACAACACAACATCACACACTGACCACAGGATAACCTCAACTCTGACAGCATTATACTCTATATACACACACAAACACTGATAGGCTGCTTAATCAGTTTGATTACTCTGAAATGATCAGCTTTACAAATATATTCATCATTTAGATCATGTTTTAATATATATTTACACACACACAGTTATTTTATTATTTATTTAACAATATTATTGTAATCAGTGTCACATGATCCTTCAGAAATCATTCTAATATGCTGATTTATTATTAAATGTTGGCAAAGTTGTGATGGCAAATATTTCTTGGAAACTGCAAAACTTTTTTTTCAGGATTCTTTGATGAATAAAATGTTAGAAAGAACAGCATTTATTAAGAATATAAATCTTTGCCATCATTTCTGATGAATTGAACAAATCCTAGCTGAACACAAGTTTATTTAAAGAAAACTAATTACTGACCCAAGCTTTTAAACAGTAGTGTATATTGTTAGAAATTACTTCTATTTAAAAATAAATGCTCTTCTTTTTAATGTTTTATTCATTCAAGAATCTTAAAATATATCACAGGGTCTAAAAATATATGAAAAAATGAATATATGAATGATTTCTGAAGATGGTGTGACACTGAAGACTGGAGTAATGATGCTGAAAATACAGCTGTGCATCAGAATAATGAATTATGAATCTATATTAAAATAGAAAATTGCTATTTTACATCACAATAATATTAAAATTTTCCTGTACTTTCGATCAAATTAATGAAGCCTTGATGAACATAAGAAACATCTTTTAAAAATATAAGAAATGTTATTAAAAGTTTTCAAACCTTTGACTGCTAGTGTGTGTAATATATATATATATAAATATATAAAGTGCTGTCAAACAATTAAACATATCCAAAACAAATGTTTTTGTTTACATGTGTACTGCATATAGTTATTATGTATATATAAATACACACACATATAGTATATATATTTTTTAAATCCATGTATTTACATACTTATATTTTTTTTTAATCAATAAATATATTTAAAATATATAAAATATTTTCTTAAATATATACATGCATGTGCACAGTACATACACATGTATTATGTAAACAAAAACTTTTATTCTGGATATTGTTCGGCGGCACAAAAATGACAGCAGACATCAAACGACAGCATTGTGAATAATTCTACAATAATAACAATAATAGCAGTAATACAAAGTTTTGATATTAGTCTTGTATATACCTGTGTAAATAAGAAAATTTTAAATCCACTTTACTTACAGAAAAAGTCCATTCCAAAAAGAACATTTAGTTACAAAGTGGGTGGGGCTTTACCTGAGACACGCCTCCTGCAGTCTGATTGGCTGTCGGCAGCTCAGGTAAGGAAGACAGGCATCAATCACCCGATCCAGATCCGCCTCCACTGCAAACACATTCAGAATAAACGCTCGTCCTAAAACATCCTGGTGTAAAAATGGGCGGGACCATTTCTGGGCTCTTCAACTATTTGTATCTGTACAAAACAGCTGGCTTTGCTGCTTGATATCAAAAACTGGTGTGTCCTATCATGTTTTTAATCTTAATTATGAGCCAAAGCGAAACAGTAGCATATTCCCTGCCCACTTGTTGGTGTTGGTCAGAATAAAAACGCTAATTCATTCTTCCCCACTAGGTGCCGCTTTAAAGCTCACAGACACCAGTCACTGGAGAGGTATGGAACAATGAGTAGCTGAATGAACCGTTTGGGAGTCGCTGAAAAAAGAAGAGGTAAAAATGAATGACGTTTTATAAGGAATTTCAGGAGGAGCACGTACGAACGATCTATTACTAATTACCCCATCAGAACTCTTTTCCTCCGCCTTTAATACCGCTCACTTGCTCTCTCTGGCATCTTTGTTGACTTCCACCGCCACCAGAGCAGGGGCCAGACCGGAGGAGAAGGACCAAATATGCCAGATTTCCCGCCACGTTACTGTTCGGTTTACCATTTACCGTCCGGCCAGTGACTTCATTGTCTATTTTTGCGCTACATCCAATAAACCCACCACTTCCTCCCGGGGGGGCACGCGGGGACCAGGCTGGACTCTGAGCATCATCTCCGCCGGCTCCCTGCCTGTTCCCCGGACAGTCGGCCAAACAAGCACTTATACTTCTCAACAGCAGAGGAAGTGGAAACTAGTGAAATGCATATTATAAGTCTAATAAGTGTTTTTTGACCTTGCATGCATGACAAGCTGTTTGGGACTCCCAAAACCAATACATGATCGGTTCATAACCCATCACAGGGGCTCTTCAAAGCATTTCTCCAGTGAATACGCTGCCGTTGACTTAACATTCACAGCAGAAATGCAAACAGTGAACGCCTGCGTCATAATGGCCACAGATGTTCTAATATATTCTAATAGTCTCCATGGCAGCATTACCCTAATTAATTAATTAAGCAGCCTGATGTAGAGCCTCATTACTCTAGAAAAATGGAGGTGAATGCAGAGGGACGGCGTGACCAGAGACAGAGAGAAATGAAGGATGGATGGAGAATAATAAAGAGAGAGCACTAGAGGCAGCTGGGAAATAAACAGCATGACCTCTCATGTCTGTCTTTCTGTCTGTCTCTCATAACCATGGAAACTCTATCAGTATTCAGTGTTTTCCTCTGGATGAAGCTTCTCCACACGGCGGCTCAATCAAACCACAAATCACTTCAGCAAACCACTGGCTTCAAATGCCTCACGGTCTGGTCTGCAACACGCTTCAGGCCGCAACTGAAAATGATATTCACTTATTATTATTTTAATAGTGGATCATATGTACATGCACTGAGCCTGAATGCATGAGCCGAATTGCAGCGTGTGAGGTTTATTTCTGTTTCACTCTTTACAAAGCGTCTGGGTTACATCAGAAAACCCACCGAGGGTGAGGAGAAATAAAAACAAGCCTTCGAAGCTCCTCCAGAGGAACGAGCAGAGCAGCTCAGGACAGTGTTTGTCTGAGCAGAGCTCCGGGGCGTTCGGATGGAGCTGTGATGTGACAGGAACACGTCTTCATCGCTCACCGTGAGACTGACTTTGAAGCGTCTGCTGCAGCGGTGAGGAGAGACTGGTGCGAGGCTGCCATCTAGTGGTGATCACAAGATCATACTACATGTGCGTTTCACTTTCTGATACTATTGTGTATGATTGATCAGCATGGGTTAGGCTTAAAATGTGTTTTCTCAATAAAAAAAGTGAATTAAACTAAAATATGACTGGAGAAACAAATTCTAAAGAATACAAAAAATTTATATTCAGTGGTTTTTCCTCAAAAAAACAACAACAAACCAACAAAGAAAAAAACGTTTGATAAAACATCTTACATTATTTCCATTTCTAGTTTTGTATTCAGTTTGCAGGCAAAATCATTGAAGTGATTTTACTCCCATTCAGGGTTATTGAAATTAAATTAAATTAAATATAAAAATGTACTTATTTTATTTCAGCTGGTTTCCAATGTAATATTTCTAAACCTTTAAATAACAAATTAAATAAACTAAAATCAATCAATAAAAATACTGACAAAACTATATAGAAATAGTTTTCAAACTAAATATTTATATATATATATATATATAATATTATAAATAAAAAAAATTTGCCACAGCAAACTTAACGTAACATTTACTAACATCACAGTTAAAACAAAATCTAAAAATAAAATATTAACGAATATATATAAAATAATACTGTTTTCATCTCATTTTTTCCCAAAGCCTTGTTCCCTCAGATTATGCAGGTAATGAAAAATAATATAAAAATAAACCCACTTTTACAAGCGAAAATGGCTCAAATCCTAAAATAAGATCCTTTCCTAAATTATTCTAGTCGAATACTATGTTTATCTCAGACATTTAGCACATTACTGAAAGTACATGTAGATGCATTTTTGTTTTTAGTAATAATTTAGGCAGAATATATACTACACGAATACACGGATTTAGATATAATAACATACAGTATCTTATCTGTGTGTTTGCATGATTTTACCATAATGCTGATTCACTCATTAAATAAATCATTATAATTCATTTTCATTTCAATTAACATATTTGTATGTGTGGAAACCATATCTAAATTGAAATTAATGTTATGTGTTTTTTTTTGGCATGTTTTCATGTCTTTACACAATATATATAAATAAATACATATATAAAAATCTCCTGCTATAGATAATTATGAAGTATGATTCGGTCTCATCAGGTGTCTGGGAGACTTACTCAGGTCCAGTGTGACACACAGATCTCCGAGGCCCTGCAGCACAGCGAGCTGGAGTTTGTAAGCCAGTGTGTGTGTGTAGACGGGTCCGGAGCGAGCGCTGACCTCCGCCTGCTTCATCAGAGACGAGCAGAGACGGGGCAGAACCTCTTTAGACACGCGTTTCCTCAGAAAATCCCCACACGACTCACCCAGAACACACAGCACCTGCAGATCCACCGACAGAGCAACAACAATAAAGCTTTTGTTTGTGTTCTGTTTATATTTATTTATTTATATACACACACACACACACACACACACACACACTTATGATATTTCATATACAAACATAGCCTATTTTTTATAAAATGTCTACAAGCATGTGTGTATTTTCATTTAAAGTATACACACAGCACACATGCATTTATTGTTCAAACTAACATTTATTTTGGATTCGATTAATCATGATAGTGCTAATTTTTAAAAAGGTTTTTTCTCACCAATACTGCATTTACTTGATCAGAAAATATAGTATAAACTGTAGTGCTGTGAAATATGATCATCATTTCAAATACCTGATTTGGATGTATTTCAGAATGTTGCAATAATATTAAACTACAGGGTTTACACACTTTCTTTTTCAGAAGAATGATTTGCTCAGAAACACAAGCAAGCTTGGATTTATTATATAGAATTATATATTGCTAATGCAGATCATTTAACTACAATATTGTGCTCATATGATTTTAAAATGCTGGGATATGGTGGATTTACGCTCAGTTAAACGTGAGACAGATCCGATGTATTCTGACCACGTAAACAATTTTAGTTTTTTTACTACATTCTTTAAGGCAAGTGGTGGCAATCAATTTATTTTAGTTACATTTAAATAAACTAAATGTGCTGACTAACTTTAAATCCATTTAAATGTAGCTATCATTATGTTGAATCATTTTTTGCAGTGTACATAAATATGTGGAAATACTTCAGGTATAAATCAGATATGTGCCAAAGCAACTGCTAAGTAAACGGGTAGATCTAGAATCAATCATATTTTGCGTTCCTCCATCTCGGCTAATGGTTTCAGTGTATTCAGTGGTTTAAGGTGCAAAAAACACATTATTTCCCACATACTGTACAGTATTGTTTCTCCTCTAAGCCCCGCCTCCTGAAACAGGTCGATTTGTACAAAGCTCATCGTTCTAAAACAGCGAGGTGTGCTCTGATTGGCCAGCTGTCCAGTGCACTGTGATTAGCTGAATACTGCAAACGTTTGGCATTGACACCAAAACAATAAAACACATTACAAACCAGGCATTTGTTGCATCCAGTGGAGCAGTGGCGATTTCTTTAAGACTGCAAGGGAAGCTCAGCTTCCCCTATAATGTCACAAAATTAATGGTCAAATTAT
>JAUCNO010000500.1:12428668-12440874 GCA_032353835.1 Enteromius viviparus | reverse complement strand
TTCTTGGATGATAATGGACATTTCTTCAAACCAGAGTCTTTCCTCCCTTTCTCCTTGGGTGAGTCACCTGTGACTACTACTTAAGTAAACCAAGAGCAAAGACAACTATGTTGATGTGGATTGTGTTTTATCTCTATTCATCAGGTCCAAGGGTCTGTCTCGGTGAGACCCTAGCTAAGACGGAGCTCTTCCTCTTCATCACTTCTCTATTACAGCGGATTGATTTCTCCTGGCCAGCTGGTGTGAAGTGGCCAGACATGAATGGGATTGTCAGTGTAGTCCGTTCTCCTGAACCATTTGACATCATCTGCCACAGCCGAGGATCCACAGAGTGACAATCAGTACACTTTCCAACTTTTACACAAGTATTTAAAGTTTCCCTCTGTGTAGAGGCTACTCTGTAGTTACCAAATGCCACTGAGAGGCTAAGAAAGGAACTGAATGCATTTGCAACGCAACAATAAAATATCAGTAAAATTCTCTGTTGTTTTTCTTTATTGCACAGACTAAAGGTTTTGTTATATTGTATTAATTTGGTCAACAAAGAATACCTCTTCCCTGCTCACCCCCTCTCTCGTATACTCTCATTCAGCAGGTGATTGATGCTTTACTTAATTGTTCAACCTTCAAACATCTTCGAGAATGAGTCAAAGCCCATAAATATCTTTATACTTTGCTAGTCTACCTCTAAACTAGCAAGCTCATCAGAAAATATCTTGTCTTCAGAGAGTTTGATAATCTCAAATTCAGCCGCCTCTAGTTCTTCTGTTGAGAGGTATTTTGTTCAAGTTGACTTTAAAATCTCTATTTCTCTTTCCAAACAACCAAGCTCCATGCGAGGGACAGTAAAGTATTTTGTTGGGGCTACTTTTATTTTTCCCATGAAAAAAGCACAGTGTGCTTGAAAATGTGCATTACATACTGTAGCAACAAATGTCACAGTTCCATAGCTGTCCTTGTTTGCATCTGAAAAATTATGCAGCTGTGCCGTAGTGGTATCCCCAAAATTTGGAGGTTTTAAATATCTTGCAAATTTGAGATTTCCAGATGGTAAAGTTGCACCAGTTTGTGATTTGGTGGCCCTTATGGCCAAAACAGGGCAGGATGAAAGTTCAACGGCCTTTGTGACTGAGACTAGGCATGACATGGGCTAAGAGATTGCTTCCAGGGCAGGACGGGGGGTCCTATGGCAGCCCTTCTGGCCGTGACGGGGCAGAAAGAAGGGTTAATTGCCCCAGTGGCCGTGACAGGGCAGAATGAAGGTTCAACAGCCCTCATGGCCGTGATGGGACAGGATGGGCTTCCTTAGCCGTGGCAAGCCGAGACGAGGGCTCAATGGTGCAAAACGACAGTCCTGGGGGTTGTGCAGCTACCTGCGGAACTTTTGGAGAATGTACAGCCGAAGCCGACATCTATGGGGTTCGTACAGCCACTTTTGAAACGTCCAGGGACTCTACATCATCAGCCAACACCTCTGGGGTCAGTGCAGCCACTGGCGGACCCTCCAGAGGATCTGCAGCTTTAACCGAAACCTCTGGGAGTTGTGCAGCCACTGGTGGACCTTCCAGAGAAGCTATGGCCTGAGCCGACACCACTAGCGATTCTGGGGTGGACTTGGGAACACACTCATGGGGGAATGAAGTCTCTGACGTGGGCTTGTGGGTAGATAGGGCCTCTTTAGCACAGCGTGCGGCGCACACACTTAAAATGGCAACAACCATGACTGAAAACTCCAAATAGAGAGGGGCAGAGTCTGTGATGGCCTCCCCTGGGACCCTGGAGATGCTGGCTAACTTCACTGACATCAATGGGGGGACATTGATGTCAAAGTGGACATTAGCCTCATTTGCCCTGGCAAAGCCCTAGTTTCCTCATGTGCCATGTGACTTGACTTGGCTCAAAAAGATTAGCTGTAGATTGACTTGGTTGTTGCAGATTGACAGGGCTTTACAGGATCAATGGTAGCTTGACATGACCAGTGAAGATCAACTAAAGCTTGAATTGGCTTGTTAATGGCAGCTGTTACGTGACGGAGCGCCGTGATGTCCGCCATTATGCAATCAGCCTCTGTCGCTGCTGCCATTTTGTGGTCGAGCTCCGACTCGTCCGCCATTTTAGACACAGACTGTGGTTTCAGACACTGTGGTTGTGTTCCTCCTCCACAACTCCCACAGTGAACGCAGAGTCGTGATCTGAGTGGCCAGTCAACCCCCTCCCAAAAGAATGGAACACAATAAATTTTTTTTGATTTATATTGCTTTTAACAAAGCAAAGCTCTAAACATTATAAAAAGGGAGAACAGAGTGATGGTAATGTATAATAACGAGATTAAACAAAATTTATTTATTAATTGCAGAGACGGTCTCTGTAATCAAAATGGCAATAATCACTAGAAATTGGTAAACAAGCCAGATGCGACAGGGTCAAGGAACCAAAACCCCATCCGTGAGAGAATGGACGAAAAAAAAAACTAAATAGATGATGAGGGAGGAGGACTTAATCAAGAACCATAGTGACAATCCAGGGGGGTGGACATAACTGACTAAACAACAGGACTGACTGACTGACTGGAATCATAACACATTTACTGGAGGGCCTATCACTTACACTACAGATAACCTCCAATGGTTCCATAGCTTTAGGAAAATTTCTCCCATAAGCAGCTCAATCCATGCATCAATTTCCAAATGAACAGCCTTTAATTGTTTGGGTATATT
The DNA here is from genome assembly GCA_032353835.1 of Enteromius viviparus. Classification (NCBI taxonomy): domain Eukaryota; kingdom Metazoa; phylum Chordata; class Actinopteri; order Cypriniformes; family Cyprinidae; genus Enteromius; species Enteromius viviparus. The sequence continues at coordinate 12,438,157 of JAUCNO010000500.1, read as the reverse complement.
GTCTTTGTTAACAGGCATGCTTTCCTGCGTATACAGTCAATGTAATTCACAAAACTCATTTCCATTCAAGCCAGCCACTTCCAATCCTTACAGAACATGGCTACATTACATGTGATAATTCTGTTGCCTTTCTTAACCTTGATCTGCACAGGAACAATTGGGAGTTTACAGTCATGATCACCAGCCCCAATAAGACCACTAGACCCAAAACATCATCCACAGCTGTTTTGGAGCTCAGTTTCATACAAGTGGGATGTTTAAGACCACAAAAATCACAACTAAGACTGTTTTTTCAACCGAGGACACATATCCAATGTGTGTGTACCTCTACAATATAAACATCCTTTATTATCTAAATTAATTTTTATCCTTTACACTGGGTCAGTAAGTACGTTTCTCTTCAAGAAAGTTAACAATAAAAATAAAGAAGACTTTATGATTACGTCTTTCTTGCCGTTCACACAGTTCTCTATTCATCCCTAAGTTTGTAGGGCAACTGCTGTATAATTGTCGTCATATTGGTAGGCATGTCCAGATCATATATGTATAGCACTTCCTCCATCACAAATTTCCACAGCCCCTAAGAGAGAGACTATATTTTTGTAAGGCATTAACTTCATCAGCTTTAATTTGAGTCCATGAAAGAACTTTATTCATACAAGCAGTTTCTATTTACTGTTCATTGCCAATATGTTCCTGCAACAAAGATTTAGCTCCAAAATTTACCCTACATCAGGGTTCCTCAAATCTTACCCTGGAGGTCCAATGCACTGCAGAGTTAATCTCCAACCCTGATAAAACTCATCTACTTGTGATTTTCTAATGATCCTTAAGACACTGATTACTAGTTTTGGGTTCTAGTCTAATTCGAGTCCTTGTAAAAATCAAAGTCTTTGACCAGTCGAGTCCAAAATTGGAAGAGTCGTACTCGAGTCCGAGTCCCAAAAGGTTGAGGCCAAGTCGAGTCATGGTCCAGTGAAACACGACGATTTGTCAGTATTTTATACTTGTTTAACTTCTTTACAACTAAAAAGGCCATTTAAAATTTAAATAACAAAATTAAGCCTCTATTGCTTCTTGCCATTTTTATTTTTGATTTTAAGGCTTTTGGATGCCTGCCTATAGATGAGCCACACCTGCATATATATATACATATTTACCATGGTATAAAGCTGTAATAATAATTAGTAAATAAACAAAAATTTACAAAAAGAACAAAAAAAAAAACAGTTACTGTTTTAGTTATTTTGACCCAAATTGTCTTCAGAAAATATGTTAGAAGCATTCATTTTCTAAAAGCTGCCAGCATTTCAAAAAACAAAAGAGTAATTTAATTACTTAATGTAGTTAAAATGTTATAGGTCTATATAAAAATACAGAAACATAGTAAAGGCATTTAATCAGGGGTTAAATTTGGATTTGTTATTGTTACGAAGCAGATGGATTCAGAACTATTTTCACAGATGAGTAACGGTAACAAAGGTAATCAAACTTAAATTTATCCAGGATTGGGAGTAAGCAAACAAACTAAACTCTCTTCTGATTTTTGTAGGAATATCCGCTGGAGGAAAACAGACAGGTGATCCACACCACTTGCCACTTTGCAGACGAGGAGAGGATTCTCTGAAGCTGGAGAACACACGGGAGTTCAAGAAGCTTTCTTAATGGAAACAGGTAAGGTTAGAGGTAAGAGCTAGAAGCATTGGAGATAGTCCACCTTCGAATAAACGAGCTTGGACAGAAAAGGCATGGTGGTGTGTGGTTTTAAGTGCTCCGTGATTGGTGCTGGAATCTGGAACAGGTGATGATGACACACAGGTGTGTAATCTGAACTCTGGTGACTGTGATCGTTGCATGTCTGTGAGGGTGGAGCCTGGTGTGGATGTAACAGTTATATGGGGGGCACTTTCAGGCACGGTTTCAGGCTTCCAGGGGGTGCACATGTGTATGCAAAACCCACAAAATCTTGCATCATTGGTAAACCTTTAAATTTGAGGGAAAAGTTGAGAGTGCTCTCTGCTATGAACAAATGCTGATCAGAATCCTACTAGAATCTAGAAACCAGCATCTAGAAAGGTTTATTAAAAAAGCAATTTTTGATTCTCTGCCAGCAGGAGGCACTTTTGTAATATAGTGGTTTCCCTGGTAAAAGCAGTAGCTTACACACAGCAGCACTACCAACACAGTCTCATGAGAAATTCATACATATTTGTACAATTTCGTAAGATTTTTCTAAAACCACGTGATGTGTAGGTTTAGGGGCGGGCCCGTTTAGATAATTCATACAAATTCATACGAATTGGCATCTTGTAAAATACATGCGATTTAGAATAAATCGTATGAATTCGTAAGAGTGAGGTACAAATTCGTACAAACTAGCCACTTCGTAAAATATGTACGAATTGCTGTGAGATCAGGTTGGCGCTACACAGCACACATAAACACGACTTTACCAGATATCAGACATGCATGCAAAATTGTCTTTATTTGAATGTACAGTAGCCTAATAAACAATATTTTTCGTCTGTGATAGAATATGATTTAAGTGTAGTGTAAGATGTGTAAGCAAGTTCAAACAAGTTTAGTCTGAAAAGCTGAACAGTACATAATGCACAAAAATCTGAAGAAATATTTATTTGCAACAACTTTGGCTGAATGAGTGCTGAATGCTTCATGCATGCATAGCGTCAAGGTAACATTTGATCAGTCATTCCCGAGTTCCAAACACTTATACCACACAGTAATACCCTTTAAAATGTTATTTACAGAAATACACTCCTATAAAATACACAATTCGAACATACTTACCAATATTCGAATTGGTAAGAATAAAATAAATGTTTAAAACATGTGCAAGCCCAATTTAATCCCAGCATTTAATGAATGAATGTAAAAGTAAAGTATTGCACAATCTTCACTGTTTGCATGAAATATAAACGATTGTCTTAGTCAGTAAAGTTATTAAAGTGATTTAGTCAAGAGAGACTTTTCTTATTCTATGGTTGTTTGATTCACTTAATTATGATGTAGTCGGCGGCAGCAGGTTTACAGTGCTTTCGCTTTAAGTGAACACGTTCAATGAGTGCATACATAAACCCACCGCTTTCAAATACTGGACAAGACTTGAAAGCACAAGCAAATACTGAATATCGTGATAAAGCATCGAGTCAGTTAAACTCTCCCTGGACTCGGTTGGAATATAGTCCGAAAGGTTTAAATCAGAGCAAAAATGCCCGTGACAATTCTGAGTCGTCTTAATAACTGTATTCGAGACCAGACTCGAGTCCGAGTACCCACCCAGATAGCACAAGTACGTCTGTAAGATGTCTTTTAAAGATCTCTTGATCTGGAAAGCATCTGCTCACTACAAACGTCTGGCAGACGTCTTACAGATGTCAGTTTTACATACATTCTAAATCATAAACATCTTAAAGACATCTAATAGACGTCTATTTGACATCTAAAAGGAGACGTCCTATAGACGTATTGCAGATGAGCAAACAACCTAAATAATGCGTCTTGCAGATGTAAATGCAGACGTCAAATAGATGTCTCCTAGATGTACGTGTGCTATCTGGGCAAACTCTACTGATTACCATGTTCAGGTGTGTTTGAATAGGGTTAGAGCTAAACTCTGCAGTGCATTTGACCTCCAGGGCAAGATTTGAGAAAGGAAATACAAACGGTCATTGTAGTCATCGGTCTTACTTTCAACACTGTTTTTGAAGGCTCTCATAAATGCATGATATCGTCAGTGGATCACCATCAAAAATGTTCAGATCCCTTTTGGGTAAGGATGATGAACATTGTTGTTTCAACAATATGGTTGTTTCATTTTGCTTTCTCGTGACACTTATGTTACTTTGCACTTCATCTGACAACTCTGTATCAACTCCCTTGAAGCAAGAGTTTTTAACAACATTTGTAAATGAGAGGCATTTTCTTTTGTCATCAGACTTTTTATCTCTGAAATCAATCCTTTAATTTTATTTACATCTTTTTTCGTTCTCTTTGAAGACACTTAATTTTGTTGACTAGAGCCTTTGCGTTGAGTTTAATTTCTCTTAACTTAACTCATAAGAGAAATCTTAAGAGAAATCCGTTCTCTTTTGAATTTGCAGACACAATGTATAATCCTTTCGATGCATGTGCTCCAAAGTTAAGTACTCTGTAGTTACCAAACCGCACTGTGTGGCTAAGACAGGAACTGAATGCATTTGCAATGCAACAACAATAAAATATTAGTGAGGCAAAATTCTCTCTGTTGATGGTATCAAGGTTTTTGCTTTATTATATTGGGTTAATTTGGTCAACAAAAAGTACCTTGTCCCTGCCCACCCCCTCTTCCATACTCTCATTCAACAGATGATTGACATTCATATTCTTGCATAATCGTGTGACTACGTGTTTCGTGTGACTACTTTCGTGTGATTACAACAGTCAGGCCTGTACAGGTGTAAACCAGATTTTTTTTATCTCATAGGTATGGCTCATATGTTCATGCAACATCATACTTGAATGTATTTCCTCAGTCTGTCATATGAAACACAAATACTTTAATGTCACAGATTTCAAATAATATAGTAACAGGGAAACACCATTCTAAAGTGCTTTCTTTAGCTAGATGAGGTCAGTGCTTCGTTGGGGGCAGTCGTGGCCTAATGGATAAGGAGTTGTAACCCTAAGGTTGTGGGTTCGAGTCGCAGGTCTGGCAGGGATTGTGGGTGAAAAACCAGTGCTCTCTCCACCTTCAATAGCACGACTGAGGTGAGACCCTTAAGCAAGGCAACGTTCCCCCAACTGCTCCCCGGACGCTGCAGCAATGGTGTTCACGGTGTGTGTGTGATTGATCGCTTCTCACTGCTATATGTGTGCACTTGGTGGGTTAAAGGCAGAGCACAAATTCCTAGTATAAGAAACCATACCTGGCCACATGTCACGTCCTTTTCTTCTTTTCCATTAAAACATTAAAAAGTTTTATTAAACATATAGCACACTATGCAGGACTCACGTAACTCTTTACCTTTGCTGTCAATTCACTGTCACCTTTATACCGTGTTCAGACTCTTGCATAATCCCATTAAGACTAGATTAGGGTCTATCCATTGGCTGTGCTGAAATATATTGTCAACAATGAACACGGTATTAGAGAGCTTTGAGCTTGTCAATTATTTACTAAACTTGCACAACTAGTTTTCTGTAGCATGTTTGTTCCTCTATGCAGTGAGTGAACATCACTTAAATTCATGTATTTATGGTAATGTGTTTATGAAAATAAAATGTGTGTTTTGCAGAAGTATGACTTTTGTTCTTAATGACTTGAATGATAAGAACTGTGCAGCCTTAGTTTAGCATAACTAAACCAGAACATTAAACGTCAGGTCAAACTGTCACTCCCACTATCTCCTCCCCCTCTCGCTCTGTGTTTATAAAGCTCACGGGTTCCTCATTGTTTTTACTGAAATCTGTCATCATGTGGACTACTCTCATGAAGTTAGATCTGGCCTCTGTATGCCTGGCTCTCTTTCTAGGTTTGGTCTCTCTGGTTCTGTTTGAGATCTTCAGGATTAATTCCCACAGAGCTCAAACTCCACCTGGTCCCAGACCTCTGCCTTTCGTGGGAACCTTACCATATTTTCTAAAGAATCCAATGGAGTTCATAAGATCAGTGAGTGTTTGCTTTGAGCACAGAGGCATAACTTTTGTGGATAGGTGTCTTATGTTCACCTTAGTCTGTAAAATGTAAATGTTGACTTCATTCATAGGTGACACAATGTCTAAGCCATTTTAGTTGTGTTAACGTGCTGTGATATGTTCTCTGAGCAGTTATCTCAGTATGGAGAGATAGCCACTATCTATGTTGGGAGGAAGTCTGCGATATTCCTCAATACAGCTGAACTTGCGAAGGAAGCCCTGGTGCAAAATGCTTCATCTTTTTCAGGAAGACCACCTGTTCCAATTCTAATCTGGATCACTGAAGGATATGGTCAGTAACACATCATGCTGAAAATTAATTGAGGTGGTCTAGGTTTGGAATTACACCTCCAGTCTAAGTGTGAGACTAAATCTAAGATTCTGCCAGTCAGTGGGGTCATGGTCAACTTTGCAGACCTAGCATCCGTTTAAGTTGTCTGTCTGTCTTTGTTCAACACGTGTGTGTATATTCTGAATGTTAGTTCTCTCTATAAGGTATCGTAATGGCCACATTTGGTCACTCCTGGAGGCAGCAGAGACGGTTCGCTCTGCACACACTCAGGAACTTTGGCCTGGGAAAGAAGTCTGTGGAGGAACGTGTGACAGAAGAAAGCAGTTACCTGGTTCCTGAAATGCTCAAATTGGAAGGTTAAGAATTTTAGTCTCTGTTTGTTTGGAGATTCTGTGGCCACTCAGTGATGTGTCACCTCGTCCTGTTGAGTCAGAATTGAAATGTTTTGGTTTTTTTTAAATGCCATTTCACGCAAGTAGGCAGAAATGAATGCATGCTTGGCAAAAACATTCCAAGTACATTTATTAATTACAAGTTTTATAAACTTATGGACCATTTTTTATAACTTAATTAAATGTAGCTATGTGTGTTTTTAAATTAAACATGAAACAACCATCTCAATACTATGGGTAACAGAAGCATCAGCATCTGACTTGGCAAAAAGCTAGCTATAATATCAATTTAAATTATTTTACTTGGAAAGATTCTTTTTCACGGTGCTTGCAAAAGACTAACATATGGTTTTCTTTGTTGAAGGCAAGCCATTTGACCCCCAACATGCAATACAGAATGGCGTATCCAACATTATCTGTTCAGTCGTGTTTGGGGATCGCTTTGAATATGATAACAAGCGCTTTGCATACCTTCTGGAAATCATTAAGGAGAACATCATTCAGGCAGGCTCACTTACTGGACAGGTATAACAAGTAATTAATACATTTTTAGCTTAAAGGGTTTGTTCACCCAAAAATGAAATTTCTGTCCTTACTCATCCTCATGTCGTTCGAATCCCATAAGACTTTGGTTCATCTTCGGAACACATATTAAGATATTTCTGATGAGCTATTTTCCTCTCTATAGACAGCAGCTCAACTGAAATGATCCCAGATCCAGAAACATGGTTAAAAAAAATCTGTGGATCAACTTCAGTTTTGCAATAACAATAGGTTTTGTTTTTTTGTTTTTTGCACAAAGAAAACAAAAATAACATCATATAATCAACCATTCATCTCGTATTACTTGAATCTTCCACCATCCTAGAAAATATTACTGCATAACCGTAAACAGCTGCAGATTACATAAATGTGTGTGCTTTCACCCGGATGTAAACAGCTGATTACATCAAATACATTGAAGCTTGTATGCGCCATGTTGAGCTACTCTGAAGTGGCGGAATACATAAGTCATGGGAGAAGAGTATATGGTGTTATTTTTGTTTTATTCGTAAGTATTCTTGTAGCATCACAAAAGTGTAGTTGGTCCACTACTGTCACATGGACTGTTTTGATGTTTTTACTATGTTTCTGGATCTGGATAATTTCAGTTGTATTGCTGTCTATGGAGGGACTTCTGTTATCATCACAAATATCTTAATTTGTGTTCCGAAGATGAATGGCGGTCTTAAAGGTTTGGAACGACATGAGGGTGAGTAATTAAGGACAGAATTTTCATTTTTGGGTGAACTAACCCTTTAAGACTATAATAGTATTTACTAAATTAAGGAGGTCAATCTTGTTTACTGTCTACATTCCTATTGGTTATTGACACAAGTTAAGTTCTACTAAATTGGGATAACCAGTACTGCTTCTGGAGGTCCACCTTCCTAAAATGATTAAATCAAACTCTTAAACTTACCTGAAAAGGCTAAGCAATGTCTTTTTAATTATAAAAAACTAGGCAGGTATTTTTAAGCTAAACTAAATCCAAAGGGAAGGTGGAATTCCAGGAGCAGGACTGGAGACACCTGCAGTTGATGCAGAGTTATATGTAGCTATTTTCTTTTTTAGGTGTTTGACTTGTTTCCCATCATCAAACATTTCCCAGGACCACACCAGAAAATTTATCAAAGAGGGGAAGAATTGAAAGCATTTATCAGGGAAGCAGTCAACACACACAGAGAAACTCTGGATCCAGACAGTCCACGAGACTTCATTGATGCCTACCTGCTCGAGATTGAGAAAGTGAGATCATCATGAACAATCGCTCTAGAAACTATATTATACACTTTTTGATGGTAGTTGGTGGTAGCCCCACTGCCAGTCTTATCCCTGATTGGTTGATTGGACATTTAAGGACCAACAATACTCTCTGGGAAAAATCAGTGGCTAGGTATATATCAGATTTGCTTCACTAAACTGCCTTTGTTTTCATGGAGCAGCAAAAGTCCAATGAGGACTCCACATTTCATGAGGATAATATGGTAATGTCAGTATCTGACCTGTTCCTGGCTGGAACCGACACCACATCAACCACCATCAGATGGGGGCTCCTCTACTTGACTCAAAACCCACATGTACAAGGTACTATTTAAGAGTAAGATTGTCAGTATTCTGTAGCTTAAATGTTAGAGTATGGTGCTAAGAAAAATTAACTGCTAATAAATATCTTACATGTTGTTTAAGTAAATGTAGTTATACGGTTTATAACTGTTCTGTTCTTTTAAATACAGCAAATTAGTTGTCTTCTATCTAAGCTTTGTGTAAGAACAGTCCGAATTTTATCCATTATTCACTGAAAATCCAAACATCCATATCACACTTCATTTTGAGAGAAACAATCAATTACCTTTGGTATTGTCGACATCAAACCTGGTATGAGGTTTTATTGAATATTCCCTAATGTGTTTATTAATAGTTGGCAGTTCGTGGCTTTCTTGCTGGTCTTTTGCTTCTTTGAAGAATTCTGTACTATTGTGTATATATATAAATCATTTTTAGTACTGCTGCAAAGCTGTAAAATGCAGGATTTGTGGAATTAATGAGTTGGATTAAATCTGTAAATGCAACTAGGTTGATATACGTAGATTGTACCAAAAAGTCCCATCCCAAACATACCTCTAATTGTGGTATTTTAAGCTTTTGGGCTTTCGTGTCTTTACAGAGAGATGTCATGAGGAGATTGTTCGAGTGTTGGGTTACGATCGATTGCCCAGCATGGATGACCGTGACAAACTACCGTACACCTACGCCACTGTTCATGAGATTCAACGCTATGGCAACATTGTACCTTTTGGTGTTTTTCATGAAACAACTCAGCCCACAAAACTACGAGGATATGACATTCCCAAGGTAATGAATGGAGTATGGCTGTGTTGTGTTTCTTGATTGAAACTGTTGCTAATACACGCTGTCTTTCTAGGGCATTACAGTATTTACAAACTTAACAGTCATTTTAACTGATAAAAAACACTGGAAGTACCCAGATACTTTTAACCCAGAGAATTTCTTGGATGATAATGGACATTTCTTCAAACCAGAGTCTTTCCTCCCTTTCTCCTTGGGTGA
>JAUCNO010000500.1:12415487-12428568 GCA_032353835.1 Enteromius viviparus | reverse complement strand
TTAGCGCGATGATATCATCTTGGATGTCTCATTTGATCTCGGATGTTTTAAGCAACGTACGAAGAACGAGCCCCTGGTCTCATAAAAATATGTACTTCTGTGCACTTTTTGTGAAACACAGTTTTTATGTGTTTTACTTCACGCTTCAAAAACAAATGTCCGCTGACTGGCCCTAAAATACAGGTTTAATACGTTAAACCCGGCACATTTTTATTACGTTGCTATACAGTAGGTACGTATTTCTGTGTTTTTAATAAATTAAATATCCGGAGCCTGTTGCTTTAAATGTTAAAAGAATAGTTTACCCAAAACGTTAAAAAACTCACTTTTCCACGAGAGCGCTGAGTTCTGGCTTCTCGGCTAACCATGTATGATGCAACTTACGTTGAGTCAGAAGTCAATTATTTACGTTATAATTTGAAAACTAGAAGTATTTTGTAACAAAAACCCATCATTCTGCTTCAGAGGACATGTGATAACCCCCTTGAAGGCGTATAGGTTAGTTTTGCGATGCAGGACCGGATGTATGCGATTTATGGTTATTCATAATAATGGTCAATATTCACCAGCTTTACCAAGCTCGGAAGAAACTCTGACTATGTTTGTCTGAAAGAAAAAAAAGTCATATACACCTAGGATGGCTTGGGGGTGAGTAAAATATGCTATAATTTTAAGGTTTGGGTGAACTGTTCATTTAATGCTCTACAAAGTTGTGCGAAAATTACGCTTTATAAATTGATAATCTGTAAACCTGTGTGAAAAGAAAAAAAGTGTCAGAGTTTTACTCCTTCTAGTGTTCATTTATTTTGGAAACTGCAGTGATGTGTACTTATTTGTACATATTTCCTGTCTACAGCTAAAGCTAAAAAGTGCACCCAGGTATGTTAATGTCATGAGACCAGGTCACTAATAAAATAAGACTGTAGCTCGTATAGCAGCCTATTGTTCATGTGTTAAATCTACTGAAGCCTTTATGATTACAATTGTAGAAAGAGATGTGTAATGCTTTCAGATACTGCTATGATCATAACCACCTTAAAGCCTTACTTGGGGCAAAATGGACAGAGCCAAAAGATTGTCAATGTCCAGTAGGGCTGCAGCTATCGAATATTTTAGTAATCGAGTATTCTACAGAAAATGTCATCAAATAATCGAGTAATTGGATAAAACATTTTTGCATAATTAAAGAACAATATTAAATATGCAAGATAAAATAATACAGGTCTCTTAAAATGAACAACTAATTAGTTACTTTTTTTGGAAAAAAAAATCTACATTTTATTTATTGATATTTTATATTAAAAAATATGATGTTATATTTTTATATTAAAAATTTTATATTAAAAAATTATTGAAATAAAATATTATGAGTTATATTTAGTTATATTATAAGTTAATGGCTGTGCATTTATAAACCCTTTTCATTGCAATCAATCACATTAGACTCAGGGACATGATTACAACAATTTATTCAATGTTCAGTATTCAAAATAAAGTAAGTATTCATCCAAGCCATGTTTTTTTTTTTTTTTTTAAGTGTTACTTATGTTTAATCATAAAAGCCATGCACAACTTTATTGACAGTAAACCCATTTCTTTTATAAGTAGCCATGGTATAAGCCTATAAATATTCCAGTATAGTGTAGCCGTGTGTTCACACCGCCGTCGGCGAGAAACATTTGCTCTCGCCATCCTGCCAAGCGGTGGACTGCATTCTGACTGGTTGCCGCCAAAATTCGTCATAGCTCATTACCATAAAGTTAACCTTGAGTTCAACTCTCCTTGACGCTCTCGTCGTCCATGACACGCCGCCTCTTGCCGTCAGCTTATATTTAAAATAAATTAATTCTGGCCACTTTGACGCTCTCGCTGTCGGTGTTCCCTCTGCATCTGTCGTGCAGTATTGCACTGACCGTTGTGGTTTATCCCATCCATTTACCTGGTCTCGGGTGACAGTCTGCCTGCGGTCTCTGAGTAGGACATTTTTGTTTTCTCCTGTTCATTTGGTGTCTTTGTTTGTTCATCGCCATTGTTACACAGTCCGCGCTCACGCCCTCAAATCAAAACACCGCCGTCTCCTTCCGCTTCATGGGTGAAAAAACGTGACATGAACATTATAATTAAGTAATAGAGGCTTCAAGGCAGAGGATTTTGCCTCGATAATTTTTTTTAATCGAGTTATTTAAGTTACTAGAGGAATCGTTTCAGCCCTAGCATCCAGTTCACACATCACACCTCATAGCTTTGGATGTTTTATGCAAATGACTAACCTCATGCACATGGTTGCATGTTTCGCATACTCCAAATTCACTAACATCAGAACAATGTTAAGAACCAATTCATGTACTACATATGAACGTGTTGAGAATTAGGAGGAGATTTTTCTTGAGAAGTTCTCTTGTGTGTATAAATACAGAATATTCCATGTGATTATTAGTAAGTAGCATACTCATTGTCTAAGCTTTAGTTGTGTTGTGTAATAGCAGTGATATTTTCTCTCAACAGTTATCTCAGTATGGAGAGATGACCACTGTGTATCTCGGGAGAAAGCCAGCAATATTCCTCAATACAACGGAACTTGCGAAGGAAGCCTTTGTCCAAAATGCTTCATCTTTTTCAGGAAGGCCACCTTTACCACTTCTAATCTGGGTCACTGAAGGATATGGTCAGTAATATATTGATCTGAATTGTGTTGTAGGGTATATAAACACATCTAAATTTTAAACAAATTGAAAAAGCAAATTAACTGTACATATTTTGGCAAACCATGCTGGAAATTAAAACGAAAGTCAAAGTCTTGCATGGTTTTTGGTGTCTGGTTGCAGATGGTATTAGTCATTTGAGCAACCAGACAGTGAAACTGGACTTTAGATCTTGATGTCTGTCTTCTAATACTTTTCATCACTACATAAATGTGGTCTTTGTTTGGATTTGGGCCTTGGGGCAAACTACCGCAGGTTTCTGCCAGGTCAACTTGGTCAACTTGTTTTCTCTCTATAAGGTATCGTAATGGCCACGTTTGGTCACTCCTGGAGGCAGCAGAGACGGTTCGCTCTGCACACGCTCAGAAACTTTGGCTTGGGGAAGAAATCTTTGGAGGATCGTGTGACAGAAGAAAGTGGTTACCTGATCACTGAAATGCTCAAATTGGAAGGTTATTGAGAACCCGCACTAATATTTCCATGCCATTTAAACAGACGTGTTGTTATTCCAAAATCTAGCTAAATTGTCAATTTAAGTTAATTTACTTGACAAGATTCTCTTTAGAGTATTAAATTGGTGCTTGCTAGAGGCTAACATTTGGTTTTCTTTGTTGAAGGCAAGCCTTTTGACCCCCAACATGCAATGCAGAATGCCGTATCCAACATTATCTGTTCAATCGTGTTTGGGGATCGCTTCGACTATGATAACAAGCACTTTGCATACCTTCTGAAAATCATTAAGGAGAACATTATTCAGTCAGGGTCATTTATTGGACAGGTAAGAACAAGTACTAAATATGTTTTAGCTTAGGACAATCCCAGTATCTTACTTACTTCTAAACTTAAACAATCAAGGCTATTGGCAATTATTTTATAGAGGATGTCAAGTACTTATTCTGGAGATGCACCTTCCTAAAGAGTTCACCTCAAACTCTTAAACTTACTTGGGTAAAAGGGTAATCATTCTGGTGTTTTGGAGCCAGTTGCAGCTAACCTCTGCAGGAAGGTGGAATTCCAGGAGTAGGACTAGAGACTTCTACAGGTGATGAATACTTATATATAGCTATTTTCTTTTCCAGGTGTTTAACTTGCTTCCCATTATCAAACATTTCCCAGGTCCACACCAGAAAATTTATCAGAATGCAACAGAGTTGAAAGCTTTCATCAGGGAAGCAGTCAAAACACACAGAGAAACTCTGGATCCAGACAGTCCACGAGACTTCATTGATGCCTACCTGCTCGAGATTGAGAAAGTGAGATCATCATGAACAATCACCAGAAACTGTATTATCCACTCTTTGATGGTAGTTGGTGGGAGCTTCATTATCAATCCTAGCACTAGAGTGGTAGACAGGGATTTTGTTTTAGAACCAACAATATTATAGGCAAAATCACATCTAAGTAAGCAGCTATATATTATTGGTTAAACTGAAATGCCTTTGTTTTCTTGGAGCAGCAAAAGTCCAGTGACGACTCCACGTTTCATGAGGATAATATGGTAATGTCAGTATCTGACCTGTTCCTTGCTGGAACCGACACAACAGCAACCACCATCAGATGGGGCCTCCTCTACTTGACTCAAAACACAGATGTACAAGGTACTATTTAGGCTGAAGACTGTCAGCATTCTGTAGCTCGTAGATCATGGGGCTAAGAAGAAGTGGCAATTTACAGGATTCATTCTCCAGAAGTGCATGAACTGATGTGTATCAAGCTTTAGATAGAAACCACTGAACAAACTACTAGCATGAGTGTAAATGTAGTTATAAATGTGTTCTAAAGGTGTTCTGTTCTTTTGCATACAGTTGGTTACAGTAGTTCACCTAAAAGTGAGAATTGTGAGAATTAAAGGTAACAGCATTGTTTGAAGAACAGACCAAGTTTTATTAATGTCATATCTACAATATTTCTACATACTCATAATATCTATTGATTTCGAGATGCACAACCAAAGGCATTTAGTCTCACTGACGTCAAAACCTGGAGTAGCTTGTTTTGAATACCTTGAGTTTTACCTGCAGTTATGAAACCCTGCTCCAGAACAGATTTGTGGTGTCACCACACAGAACAATGCTGCATGTTTCAAGGTACTTCGGGGAACCTTTAACCCCAGGGTTAGTATGAGCAGTGTGAAATGTGATTACAGAGAACCCAGGGTTATGCTTTCATTAGATCCCACGTCCTAGCGATAAAATAGCTTGTTTGGCGGTCTGTCCGGTGAACAGGTGGGAACCCGGTGGCCCCGAACCCTAGGAGGTTTACCCATAGGAGGCTGGCGTTAACAAGATGTTCGGAGCCTGGCCTGGACCCCGCGAGCCCCCCGCAGGAAGTGGAGAATGAGGGCAACGTTAGACCGTTCCCCTAATTGGGCAGAAGCTTAGGTGGTAGAAGGGGACGGCGGTGAAAAGACAAAAATTGTAGAATCCGAGTAGAGAAAGTGAGCGGTATTTAAAGCAGCAGAGTAGAGTTTCATGATTTGTGTTAGAATAGAATTGCAAAATTTGAAAATGCAATTAGGTTGATACAGATGGTATCAAACAGACTGCCGATCCCAAATGCACCACTGGTTGAGCGAGGTTTTTAAAAGCACCGCAAACTGTAAGATTTTCAGGAAGTCAACATTCCAGTGGCTTACTGGAACTAATTCTACTTGAACTTGAATACTACTATAATATTGAAAAACCTTTATTTATCAGCCTTTGTTTCCTTACAGAGAAATGCCATGAGGAGATTGTTCGAGTGTTGGGTTACGACCGCTTGCCCAGCATGGATGACCGCGACAAACTACCATATACACACGCCACTGTTCATGAAATTCTGCGCAATGCCAATATTGCACCCTCTGGTGTCTTACATGAAAGCACTCAGCCTGCAAAACTACGAGGATACAATATCCCCAAGGTAATAAATGGAGTATGGTTGTATTAAGTTTCTTGATTGTAATCGTGTTGCTAACACATGTTGTTTTTCTAGGGCACTGCGGTACTTGCTAACTTAACAGCAATTTTAACTGATAAGCAACACTGGAAGTATCCAGATACATTTAACCCAGAGAATTTCTTGGATGATAATGGACATTTCTTCAAACCAGAGTCTTTCCTCCCTTTCTCCTTGGGTGAGTCACCTGTGACTACGACTTCAGTAGATCAAAAGTGAACACAACTGTAACTAAACAATTGTGTTTTATCTCTATTTATCAGGTCCGAGGGTCTGTCTTGGTGAGACCCTAGCTAAGATGGAGCTCTTCCTCTTCATCACTTCTCTATTACAGCGGATTCATTTCTCCTGGCCAGCTGGTGTGAAGTGGCCAGATATGAATGGGATTGTTAGTTTGGTGCGTTCTCCTGAACCATTTGACATTATCTGCCACAGCCGAGGATCCACAGAGTGACAATCAGTACACTTTACAACATTTAATACATTTTTCAAAGTTTCCATCAGTTTTAGATAGATCTGCAAATTGATGTTAACAGTTTTAGCCCTATAAGGATTATATTCTAGTTTAGTTTAATAGTCATGGTTTTAACAAAAAAGATTCTTTACTTATTGTAAACTAGATTAATATCTTGCAGGTATATCTCAAATTAACATTGACACATTCTGTTTTGGTGCATGTTTAAATAGTTGATGTTTTTGAGTTAATATCTTTGTGTGATATATTAAAATCTAAGTTTTCATATAATACAGATCCTTTTTGACCTTCAATATATTTTACTATAAGAATTTTATGTACTGTGCAAAAGTGGGTTATTTCTATCTTTTGCGGTAGTTTGTCAGTTGGAAATATCAGTTTACATTTCCAAACATTATTTTTGTCATTAATTGTAATAATACAGTGAGATTATTGTCTGAGAACAGCCAGTTCTCCACACTGAGATCTGATCTGATCATCATCCAGTCTGCTTGTCTGAAGAAACAGAATAAAGTGAGACAGACTAAATCCAAAATAACTGTGGCAACGTCTCCCAAGAGGAAGAAAAAATACCTACCTGGAATTTTTGTTTTGTATTTATTCAAGTTTATATGAAAATGTTCATGTGATGTTGTCTGTATATGAATTTTAATCCATGTTACTTAAACATTTTCATATAAACTTGAATAAATACAAAACTAAACAAAAATTGAAATATTTGTAATAAATAGTACAGTGAATAAATGAAAACTAAAATACTTACGAAAGTATTTAAAAATAAGGTGCATTAAAAGTAATTAACCCTTGATTAAAATGAAAATAAAAAATAATTTGTGCATCTATCTGCTTCCTTTGACCCTGTCAATCATCACATTGACAGTGTCAAAAGCAGCAGTTACAAATAAATTGAAATTGAGCGACCAGGTGCTGTAGTTCATTTATAGCCTAAGTTTAGATTTTAAGTTCTGGTGTTTAATTTAGGCATCAAAATATTATTTTATGATTATGATATTTATGATATATTATTTTGTGAAGATTATGAACAAAATGTTTTTTTCAACAATCCAAAGGCCTATGGGAAAATATATTGGCTTTTTGCTGAGGGATCCAGTTTAATGTTAACAGCCAATTGGCCAACAGAGTGACGTCGTAGTTCCCTCGTTTTATGGTGGACTGATGACAGCTCACTCAGGGGTTAAGACATCTTGTCAATCTTATGATGTTTTTACTTATATCTGTGTTACTGCGTGAAAGATCATTTCAAAAATCCATAATAGAGGAAATTTAAGTTGAATTTTTCTCAACATTACCCTTTAAGTTAAAATATTTCATTAACATTAAAAATAAGAATATGTTTACTTAGCTTAGAGTTGAAAATATGCACTGAACATTTGCTTCAAATGTAAAAACATTTTTGATTAAGAATTAGATCTTTAAAATAGATTTTCAACTTAGTCCCCTTCATCAAGCATTTCCCTGGGCCCCATCAGAAGGTCATGCAGAATTTCACTGAGCTATTGGGCTCCAGACAGTAATCGAGACTTCATTGATGCCTAGAAGCTGGAGATCGAGAAAGTAAGATCAAGTTAATGAAACTTTTAATTAATGACAAGTTAATGACTTTTATCTTATAATTTATCACAGAATCATTTGAGTTGTCATTTATATATGTAGCTTCAGTAAACTGATAGATTTTTACATTTTTAGTAAAAGTCCAAGGAGGACTCCACGTTTCATGAGAACTTGGTCAGCAATGGAACCGACACCACAGCGATACCATCAGATGGGAAATCATCTACTTGATTCAAAACTAAGATGTACAATGTGATAAAGCTAAACATTAATGGATAAGAACACTACAGTCTTGATCTGGAAGGCAACTTTATATCTTTTTTTCTGTTGTTAATTCAGAACCATTTAATGTAAAGACTTTTTTTATATATCAGCCCTACGCTGTGTCCTTACTGTATCTAGATGGTTTGTGACATGTGACATGGAACATATCTTTTACATAATGTGACGTTTTGTGATAGCCAGCCATGCCAGCAGATTCTAATCACAGGTGTTGATTATGCACTTTATTCAGAAAAGTATCTAATGTGAGTGAATATCATCATGCATGATCTTTGTATGCACACTGAAAGCAACAGTTTACCTCAGATCCAGAATATAAATGAAAGCAATCACATACTTAAAAACTTGAAATCCAACCAACAAGTGTATTCTATTAAAAAAGATGGTAAATCAGTCACTCGGTATATAAATTAATATGTAAATTAATATTTATGAATTACTTTATTAACCTATTTTGTTACTAATAGAGTGCACAATTTTTTTCTAACATTTGCAACCCTACAGGATAAAAGCTCCACCTTCTTTTTTGCGTAAACATTTGAGCAATATCTGAAAATGAACCCATTCTGTGATGTCGAAAAGTAGGGGTGTGTTTAAACAAGCCATTTTAAGGTGGTGTGGACAAGTCATAAGTTCCCTTTACTGGTCCACTTTCTCTTAAATGCTGCACAATGGTCATCGTTATGTCATTCATTGTAGTTTTAAGAATAAACATTGTGTAAATTTACAATCAAACTTTGCATCAAAGTACATCATACAGTAGTTTGTTTACTGGTGAAGCCAAAACTCACATGTGTATTTATGTCCGTGTGTTTAAAGGTAATGAACTGGTAAGTTACTGGATCATGTTATTAGAATGATAATGTTGTGACATTAACTTAATATCAAATAGTCAATAATCATCAGGCAATTTGTACCTAATAAACAGGGGAAAGGTTGTAAAGGAATAGTTCACTCAAAAATGAAAATATGTTACTCTCACTAAAGATGTAGAGTTTATTTCTTCATCGGATCAGATTTTGAGAAATAAAGAATTGCATCACCTGCTCCTCAATGGATCGGAAATACATAAAATGGAAGTCATGAATAAAGGACTATTTTTGCTGAAAACAGTTTGAAGTTAAAATCATCTAAATGATAGATTTTTTTCTTACAAACACAGCTTCACAAGAAATTATTTAATATTTTTTTTGGTTTATTTAACGCATGTCGCATTAGAATGAAGGTACTCATATATGCATTTATCTAATAAGTCGAATCACCACAACTAAAAGGGTTAACTGTTTTGGTTTGTTTTGGGATCTGCCATTATGTGGATTACTTTTATGAAGTTAGATCTGGGCTCTGTATGCCTGGCTCTTTTTCTGGGCTTGATTTTTATGGTTCTGTTTGAGATCTTCAGGATTCATTCATGCAGAGGTCAAATTCCACCTGGTCCCAGACCTCTGCTTTTTGTGGGAAACATACCAAATTTTAAAAGGCCACTTGAGGCAATACGGACAG
This sequence comes from Enteromius viviparus, assembly GCA_032353835.1. Classification (NCBI taxonomy): domain Eukaryota; kingdom Metazoa; phylum Chordata; class Actinopteri; order Cypriniformes; family Cyprinidae; genus Enteromius; species Enteromius viviparus. The sequence goes on along the minus strand of JAUCNO010000500.1, from coordinate 12,419,097 downwards.
TAAGTCTTTGCTGTGTTTCTGGTAGAGATTTAACATTTAATTTACTTAATTTGGAATTCAGATACACTAAACTTGCAGTGGATCTTTGGCAGCTATCACAGTATGGAGAGATGTCTGCTGTGTATATTGGGAGGAATAATAACAATATAAGATATATTAATATATAACAATAATAAGCCTTAATACAATCCAGGTCACTAAGGAAGCCTTCGTTCAGGAAGCCTTTTCTGGAAGACCATCTATGCCTCTTTCAGATTGGCTATGCAAGAGACTTGGTCAGTAATCCTAATGTGTATTTTACACTATTCATTCTATATTTTAGAGCACACTAGCAAAAGGTGATTTTCACATTAGACTCCACTAAAGAACCCTTAAGTTTCACTATTCTTGAGAGCCAATGACACCATCGTGTCATTTTGTTTCAAAATGTGGTAGACTGAATTTAGTACTTATTTTTAAAAATGTCTGTTATTTAATGCATACAGTTCCGGTCAAAGGTTGCCTCATGTATCAATCTAACGTAGAAACAAGTGCAGATCCGTGCACACAAATCAACATACGACAGAGTTCACATGTGATTCGTGACAAAAGAAAATATGATATGACATTTCTTCACAGATACTAAAATAATAATAATAATAAAATACAATAACCATGAGGGAACGTTCTTTTTATCTTATTTTTTAGGCTATTTCTAAAATATGAGATAACATTCTGTATATGTTAATTTTAAGGTTATTTAAACTAAATTAAAACCTAAAAAAAAAAATTTCCTCCAACATAATATTATTTATTTATTTGTAAATAACCAAAAACGTCTCAGGGTTATGAATATAACCCTCTGTTCCTTGAAGGAACGAGACACTGCGTCAAAACGCTTTGGGAACGCCTCCAGCGTGACCACGTTCTGAAACTGCTGTGTAAACTGTCCAACGCGGGTGACGTCATCGACCAGGAAGGATAAGAGCACGTGCGAAGCAGTGCACGCCAGACTTCAGGCATGAAGTAGGCGCCCAGAAGGGGGCGCAGGGGGTGTGGCAAGAGATGCAGTGTCTCATTCATTCAAGGAACAGGGGTTATATTCATAACCCTGAGACTTTCCTTTTCAGGAACTCACACTGCATCAAGACGCTTTGGGAACAAGATACCTATGCCCCCAGACTCCGAAGCCCCCGCCTGGGTGGATTCAGCACACCAAGGCACGAGGACCGCCGAGCCTGGGGTTGCCGGAAGATCTAACCCATAGAACCTTGCAAAGGTCGAAGGGGAATACCAACCTGCCGCCTAGCAGATGTCTGGAACCGAGACACCTGCCAAGAAGGCCTTCGAGGCCGCCACACCTCTAGTTGAGTGAGCACTGTCTCCCATCTGCGAGGGGAGACCAGAAGACTCATAAGACATGGAGGTAGTTTCCCTATTCATCTGCTCAGGGTCTGCTTCAACGGAGGTAGACCCCTACGAGGAGGACCAAAGCACACCTGCAACTGGTCCGACTTCCTCCAGAGAGCAGATCTACGAATATAGATACGTAGGTAATAGGTAGCTCTTCCTGGTCTACCTCACCGGTGGGCAAAATGCCTGAAGTACTACTGGCTGTGGTGGTACTGATGAGACTTAGGGACATAACCCGCTCGCGGGTAAAGGAACTTCAGCCAAACCGAGCACAAAGTCCACACATGAGGAGGCCACAGACTGGGCCTGAAGCTCCCCTACTCTCTTCAAAGTGGGCTCGAGAGAGGGCCCTGAGTACTAAAGCCAGGTCCCAAGTCAGAACTTGGGAGTGAATAGGAGGCCTCGGCCTCAGTGCACCACGAAGAAACAAACCACTTACGGATCTCAACCCACTGAACGACCATCAATAAGGGAGAGGAAGGCTAATATTGCCGCCACATACACCTTAAGTGTGGAGTGAGCTAATCCTGTGGATAGTCTAGTCTGCAGGAACTCCAGAACTGCGCTAATCGGACAGTCAACTGGGTCCTGACCATGACTATTGCACCAAGAAGTCTCCACTTCAGCATAATAATTTCCTCGTGGAAGGAGCTCTGGATTGTAATATAGTCTAAACAACATCGGTTAACAAACCAGTAGCTACAAGGTGTGCCCCCTCAAAGGCCACAACACCAGTGGTAAACTGACCGCATCTTGGCGGACTCTTTCCAGAACTCCTGGGATCAGAGATATCGGGGGGAAAGCATACAGACAGAGCCTCGGCCATGTCTGTGCCATAGAATCTAGACCCTACGGAGCTGGGTGAACTAGAGAGAACCAGAGGGGACATTGTGCACTTCTCCAGAGTCGCAAACAGGTCCACCTCGGCTCTGTAGAAGATTGTCCAGATTCGCCTTCTGGCTCACCAACGGGTGTGGGATAGACTGCTGCAACACCCCTCGGGGAAAGTACACACCCCGGCTTCACTGAGACGCGACCCAGCTGCAGGTGGTTGATCTCAGCCAGGAAGAGCTTAACTACTTGGTCACAGCTCTGCACTTTTGCTTACAATGTGCACCTTACTTAGACGGTCTTCCTGCATATCTGACTTATCACTGCCTGGTTTTCTCCACACACACAGTTTAGGATTAAGGCCAAAAGTTCTTGAAGAAAAATCTTGGTCTCATCAGACCAGAGAATCTAATTTCTTACCATCTTGGAGTCCTTCAGGTGTTTTTTTTAGCAAACTTCATTGCAGGCTTTTATGTGTTTTGAACTGAAGAGAGGCTTCCATCGGGACACTCTGCCATAAAGCCCCGACTGGTGCAGGGCTGCAGTGAAGGTTTCTACAACTTTCTCCCATCTCCCGACTGCATCTCTGGAGCTCAGCCACAGTGATCTTTAGGTTCTTCTTTAGCTCTCTCACCAAGGCTCTTCTCCCCCGAAAGCTCAGTTTGGCCGGACGGCCAGCTCTTGGAAGGGTTCTGGTATTTCCTCTCAGGTTTTGACAGATTTCACGATGCAAATGCAACAGTCTGTTTTGTTCCCTGCTCTGACACTTGTGTGAGGACTGCTCCCAAGCCATAGTGTGATGCATCAGTGGATAGAATAGTCTGCAGTCTGGGGTCAAACAGGGCTAAAGCAGAACTATTTACAATGATGTGCTTTACCTTGTCAAAACTGGCTTGGGCAGTGGTGGGCCATGAGAATGCATTGTCTTTTTGCAAAAACCACTGTTGCATAGTTTGGCACAAATTTACTGTAGCATGCAGTAAAGCCCAGGAAAGAACGCAGACTGGGAGCACTTGGTGCTGGAGCCTTCAGGATTGCTTTGATAAGAGCATCGTCAGGGAGGATACCTTTTGGGGATAAAGAGTACCCTAAAAACTGCTGTTTAGTCTGTTAAAGACAACATTTCTCAGCATTTAATTTTAGTCCAGACTGGTGTCTTTCAAATTTGCATCATGCTTCTGTTGATCCATGCTTGTGTAGAGCCAAAAATGATTACATTATCAAGATAGCACTGTACGCCTTTTAAGCCCTGTAGGATGGTGCACATCATTTTCTGGAAGGCTGATGGTGCCGTATGGTGACCTCTTGTACAGGGGCGGTTCTAGAGGCGGGGCCATAGGGGCCCTGGCCCCTTCTGAAATCTGATTGGCCCCTGAATGGCCCCCCT
>JAUCNO010000500.1:12370364-12382694 GCA_032353835.1 Enteromius viviparus | reverse complement strand
ATATATATAATTGTTTGTAGTAGAATATAATAATAATATGTTAGTTTTTATATATATATATATATATATATATTCACAGTCATATTTATTGTTATTTTTAAAAAGCAATTTAAGGCTAATAAAGTCACTTTAATGAAGCATGTAAATAACAACCAAAAAATGTACACTGAATATAACTTAATAGTGGTATATTGCTTGCCAAGTATGCTGTTTGTCAAACTGTAAATGTAATAGTAAACAATAAAAGTAAATCATCATCCTAAGGCAAAGCTTTAAAATGATTGTTCAGTGTTCCTTTCATTTTAGATACAATATGAGAATAACATTACCGAACACACATTACTCAGAACATTATATTTAATTATTACATTACATATTATTTTTACATTCACAACAAAAATTCCCCCTTTGTAGTTTCAGCAAAGCTGCAGATAACACACATTCGACATGAATTCAAGTAAAATTATCTCTAATAAATAATTAACACCTAAGGGGGAAAATGACCTTTATATTTCAATATACAGTACTTCAAATTTAAACGTATATCATACACATCCTGTGCCTTTAAATGGCTTTTTATTGTTCTCAAAGCTCAAATATATTGAAGTACACCCAGCATTTAATGCCCACTTGGTGTTATGTAGCTTAAATGAGCAGAACCCTGCTTAAATTGTGCATATTACTTGTCCCTTTGGTTTTAAAACAGAAAAATAAGTAAATCAAGTAAGTTGACGTTTGTAGCATGTGTCATAAGGACTATTAGTGTAATAAACAATATATATATACTAGTCCCCCTTTACGGTAACTCCAGTAGGTTGTTCTTCGCATACAAGTCTTCTGTGATCTGGTAGACTTCAGCAATGAGAGGCAAAGACTCTCCCAACAGAGCAACCACCTGTGTGTGATCACCCGCATTCATCACATCAAAGAATGTGTCACGCCCCGGAAGGGCACAGAACGCCACACCGACAGCTTTCCGGATGAGCCAGGGATGATGCTGAGCCAGAGACTCGTTGTAGGCATCAGAACACATGACGGAGGTCTTGCTGTCGTCTGTGCTGGTTCGCAGCCTCTCCAGGAACAGCTCCAGCCAGTGCAGAGCCCGATGGAGCCTCAGAAGAGTGCGGCAGCCGGATTCTGGGTGGCTGCCTCGTTTGGTGAGGTCCACCAGTTCGTTTTCCAGCTCATATTTCACCATGGACTGGATGGTGACATAAAAGGACCCGTTTTCACCTGTAAGAAAGTTCTCTAAGATCTGGATTTTGATGACCACATCCTTGGAGATGAAGGAAAACACGTTCCCTAAACTATTCATAAAGCTGATAGTGGGGGGGAAAAGGGGAATTTTGATTATTAAATATTTTTTAAATAGCTCATAGTTCTTATATTCACAAAGCTTTTCTTTTTTTTTTTACCAATTACAAGATACAACTTTTAAATGAACAATATGAATTTATATGTTTAGCATTGCCATTGAATGTCCAAGATTAAATTAATATTTCATGAGTTGTGGCACCGCATCTTTAAATATATCAAGACCATAATGTAAAATAGTAATAAAACATGTACTTACGAGACCAGCTCTTGCCATCCTGCTATATAATATTTAATGTAAACCTCCTTATTCTCACTCAGACTTGATCTGAATGTTTCCAAAACCCTTTGAAGACTGAATGTATCTGCCATGTCTGTTCTTTCTAATTAAACTACCACGAAATAAAATAGGTGAACCAATTGATCCTATGTATTAATTATAAATAAAAGTATCTTATGCGTTCTTCATTGGCATCAAATCGCTGTAAATGCTTTGCTCTTAATCATCTTTTCCGGGACTTTCGTGTTTTCTTTAAGCAACGTAAGCAACATTACACCAATCAAAATCACGTTTTTCATGTCACATGACAAGAAGTTCCCTGTGATTGGACTTTGATCTTGGCTCTCCTCGGTTGTTTAGTAAATTTGAACCAATAGGATTAAAGATGACGCAGTCATTTGACGTCAAACCTTACTAGCTTTTCTTCCGTTAGTCGGCGCTTGAGGGCTCAGACAGTCGAATTCTCCATTGTGCCGCATTCAAATTTGCCGAGGCTGATTTATTTTTTGGACACAAGTATGTCTCGAAAAGCATAATCTTTTGAATATATATTTACTCTATTAATATTTCTCTGGCAATAGAATTTAAATACGGCTCAGAATCTGAATAAAAACGATTTTTAAAAATCTCAATCTAGAAATCACAAACGAGTATGATTGGTCCAAACTGACCAACGTTGTGAAAAGAAACAGGTAACACGTGACATGACTGTTTTAGTCCGCTTCACTTGTAGACCTGATAGTAATTTATTCCTGAATATTAAATATAAAAAACTTTATTACCCATTAAATAGAAAAACACAGTAAAGAATTAAAATAAGAAAATTATTGTTTTTAAACGACAGATAACGAATGGGCCGCTAAGCCACGCCCACTTCGAAACATATTGATATTCCACTCTCTTGTTCTGTGGTGTTACGGCAGCGGCGTGAAGTTGTTTAGCTTGTCGTGCTAAGCTGTTTCAGATTGATCCAGTATTTCAACACTCAAAAAGTCTTTACATTTGGGTTACATCCCTGGTTGGTGTGCAAGCTGACTGACATGCACACATTAAGTGTTCATGTCCGGCTAACGTACAGTTAGTGTTTAACCATCAGACTCTTGTAAACATAAAACATTCGTTTCTGAGCTTTTCAAAGCTGTCAAGATGCCTGATATCAAAGTTACGCCTTTAGGTAAGGTGTTCCCAATAACACTTCTTCAAAACCTTAATAAATGAGTAATTATTAAACATTTATTGCTTGAATAGTATTGTGCAGGAATCAACGATTTTAGTTGTAAGGTAACTTAGTAGTTATTTTATTCATGTGTTCATTTGAAACAGGTACCTAACAGGTAAATATTATAAATATAATAGAAATTAATTTAGTTCTGAAGTTGAATTCTAATTGTGTGTCCCTGTTGTCTTGCAGGGGCTGGCCAGGATGTGGGCCGCAGCTGTATTTTGGTCTCCATCGGAGGAAAAAACATTATGCTTGACTGTGGGATGCATATGGGCTATAATGATGATGTATGTTACAACAATCTTCCCTTGTGTGTATTTTGAGTATAATATTCAGCAATTTGAGTGCTATGCCCTTAACGTTCTGTGTTCTTTTTCAGAGACGTTTCCCAGACTTCAGTTATATCACCCAAAACGGTCGTCTCACTGAGTTCTTGGACTGTGTTATTATAAGGTTAGTTTGTATTTGACATGTTATGTGACTGCTGTGTGAGTTTTTCAGTTCTCCACTGTGATTTTCTGTCCTCTTTCATGTTCTGCTCAGTCATTTCCACCTGGACCACTGCGGTGCTCTTCCCTACATGAGCGAGATGGTGGGTTACGACGGGCCCATCTACATGACCCACCCCACCAAAGCCATCTGCCCCATCCTGCTGGAGGATTTCAGAAAGATCACAGTAGACAAAAAGGGAGAGACCAACTTCTTCACTTCACAGATGATCAAAGACTGCATGAAGAAAGTTGTGCCACTCAACCTCCACCAAACAGTTCAGGTAAAGTTTTCATTTTTTATTCACAGTAATTGAAGTGATTAAATACATTTTTATCAATTACAAATAACTTAATCAATTAATAAATTCATTAATGTAAATGTAATAATTAATTTATTTTGTTGTAAATTTTCTTATTGAATATGTTTTAAAAAAATGTAATAATTAATCGCTTATGTAATTTTCTGCAGCTGCATTAGGGCCAACATTAGCGTCATGCTACACAAGACAGTTACGAGATTAATAGTACATTAATTCTCAAAACTCACTTTAAACCACCATCGAGTGTAGTACTTTGTACTTTGTTTGTAAAACAGTACTTAGTTTTGCTATCACAATTTATTGGATTATTATACAACAACTTATTTCATTAAATCTGTTATAAACTAAAGGAAATAATATATATATATATATATATTTTTTATAATAATAATAATAATGCATTTAAAAGCGTTTCAGTATTAAACATGACATTGTGATCTTTTTTTTTTAATTCTTATTTTCTTTATTGTAATAAAATAATTACATTTTAATTATAATCATATTTTTGTATATAATAATGTTTTAAATATAATAATTTGATTAAATGTAGAATGTTTTTAAATATTCAGGTTTCGTTGTAGTACTTTTTTTTTTTTTTTCACATTTTCTTACTTTTTTTCAGGTAGATGAGGAGCTTGAGATCAAAGCATACTATGCAGGTCATGTTCTTGGAGCTGCCATGGTTCAAATCAAAGTCGGCTCAGAGTCTGTCGTCTACACAGTGAGTGTCATGTTGTTTATTACAGACTCTAATTCTGGGATGTTCCAGCTGCTGGCAATTACTGATTCTAAATCTTATCTGTATAGGGGGATTACAACATGACACCAGACAGACATTTAGGGTGAGTAAAATCCATGTATGTTACATTAACTGAAGGTTAAACTTTGATTTTATTGATTTTATTCACTCAGAGCTGCTTGGATTGACAAATGCCGGCCAGATATTCTGATATCAGAGTCCACATATGCCACCACGATCAGAGACTCCAAACGTTGCAGGGAAAGAGATTTCCTCAAGAAGGTTCATGAAACTGTGGAAAGAGGAGGAAAGGTATTAATATATGTGGAAGTCTGTTAGTATTTGTCAGCTCATCCAATAGGATGATTTTTGATCGTGGACGATAAAAAATTCTCCACAATCTGCTTTTTAATGAATATCGTAGTATCGTGCTTTTTTATCACGTCCTTTTCAATAAGCTGTTGAACGCAACATACATTCACATTAGTGTTAACTCAGTGGACACCTTTTTATAATGTCATTTCAATAGTATGTGTGTTTGTTCTGTTCATCCTGGTGTCTCTGTTTTAGGTCTTGATTCCAGTGTTTGCTCTGGGAAGAGCACAAGAGCTCTGTATTCTGTTGGAAACATTTTGGTGAGCTTGTACAGTTGTTTGCTTGCCTAGGATTGCTGCTTTTTTATTGAATATGTTAATTATAGCGAATTCTGTTACAACGTTTTACCAGGGAACGAATGAATCTGAAAGCCCCCATTTACTTCTCCACGGGACTGACAGAGAAAGCCAATCACTACTACAAGCTCTTCATCACCTGGACCAATCAGAAGATCCGCAAGACCTTCGTACAAAGAAACATGTTCGAGTTCAAGCACATCAAAGCCTTTGATCGCTCATATGCTGATAACCCTGGACCTATGGTAAGACGGCTGTAAAGAAATGGATGTAACAGATCATTTACATGCTCTGCAATTGCATATACCAATATACAATTATTATTATTAATAAAAAAAAAAAGTTTTTAAATTAAAAAAAAAAAAAATAATAAAATAAATATATATATATATATATATATATATATATTAGTTTCTTATTATTAAATGATACATGAAGTAATATTCAAAAATAATATTGATTGATTTCTTTAATATTAATTTAAATCTAATTCTCACAGTCTAATAATTGATACACTATCAAGAGGTGTTTATTATAAATTATTATAATTAGTATTGTATTATTATTATTATTATTATTATTAATGCTGTCAAGATGAATGTTTTTGTTGAAATAAGTGCGTGTATGCTTATGCATATAAATGCAAACCCATGCATGTATATATTTTTTTTCAATTGTTTATATATTAAATGTTTATATATAATATAAATGAGAAGAATTTGAGCATCTAAATTCATAAATGTAAATATTTTTTAAACATACATACACCTATAATGTAAACAAAAACTTTTTTGGGGATGTGATAATGATTTAATCTGACAGCACTAACTTAATAATAATGATGATAACATTTTCTGAATATTAAATGTTAAAATAATGAAAAATAAGATTTAAAAAATGTCATAAGAAAACACAATTTACGTTTAACATTTTATATTAAATCGGAAATGTCAATGATTTTCAAATAATGTAGTGAAAAGTGGATCTTTTTGACAGTAAGAACCAAGGTTTGAGATTTGGTTTGAAACTTCCTCAGAATTGAAGAACGGATTCTTTTTTTGTCCTAATAAAAGCTAATTGAATTCCGTAGATTTTTCAGGAAGAATTGTTGAGAAGTGAATTCATGATATTTTGTAAAAACACTGGAATTCTGTTCCATCAGGTTGTGTTTGCCACCCCTGGAATGTTGCATGCTGGCCAGTCCTTACAGATATTCAAGAAATGGGCCGGCAATGAAAAGAACATGGTAAGACTCTGAAACAGCAGATTATGTTACAGAGACTAAATAAGACTTTAACTCATTCAAAGCCCATTCTGGCTTATAGTTGTTAAAAGAAATAGAAGATATATCTATTGAGTTTAATATTTATTTCTTAGGTCATCATGCCAGGGTACTGTGTTCAAGGCACTGTGGGACACAAGATCTTGAATGGACAGAAAAAACTGGAGATGGAGGGAAGAGCAACGGTAATAATTGCCACTGCAAACACTGATTTTTAATTGAGCTTCTCTAGATGGCATCAGAGGACTCTGATCTATAGTTTATATATATATATATATGCAGTAGGTACGGAAAGTATTCAGACCCCCTTAAATGATTCACTCTTTGTTATATTGCAACCATTTGCTAAAATCATTTCCCCCCTCATTAATGTACACACAGCACACCATATTGACAGAAAAACACAGAATTGTTTAAATTTTTGCAGATTTATTAAAAAAGAAAAACTGAAATATAACTGCGCAGTATTTTGTAGAAGCACCCTTTTGATCTAATAAAGCCATGAGTGTTTTTGGGATAGATGAAACCAGTTTTTCACACCTGGATTTGGGGATCCTCTGCCATTCCTCCTTGCAGATCCTCTCCAGTTCTGTCAGGTTGGATGTTAAACATTGGTGGACAGCCGTTTTTAGGTATCTCCAGTGACAGAGCTCTGGCTGGGCTATTCAAGAACAGACACAGAGTTGTTGTGAAGCCACTGCTTCATTATTTTAACTGGGTGCTAAGGGTCATTGCCTTGTTGAAAGGTAAACCTTCGGACCAGTCTGAGGTCCTGAGCACTCTGGAGAAGGATTCCGTCCAGCTCTTGGAAGGGTTCTGGTCGTCATTCAAGAATTACAAGGACACACTGTGCTCTTAGGCATCTTAAGTGCACCAGAAATGTTTTTTAACCTCATCCATGTCTGTGCCTTGCCTCAATTCTGTCTCTGAGCTCTTCAGGCAGTTCCTTTGACCTCATGATTTTCATTTGCTCTGACATGCATTGTGAGCTGTAAGGTCTTATATAGACAGGTGTGTGGCTTTCCTAATCAAGTCCAATCAGTATAATCAAACACAGTTGGACTCAATTGAAGGTGTAGAACCATCTCAAGGATGATCAGAAGAAATGAACAGCACCTGAGTTAAATATATGAGCGTCACAGCAAAGGGTCTGAATACTTAGGACCATGTGATATTTCAGTTTTTCTTTTTTTATAAATCTGTCAACAATTCTTTGTTTTTCTGTCAATATGGGGTGCTGTGTGTACATTGAGGAGAAAAAAATGAAAAAAGAGGAAAAATTTAAGGGGGTTTGAATACTTTCCATACCTACTGTATAAAATAAATATACACCATATATTATTATTTTTTTCTTGTCAGTGCAAAAGACACTAAAAGTACATTTCTGTCAGGTATTATAGTTCGGGAAAACCAAAACCAGTAAATGTGTTCAGGTTTATGACACAATAAGACGCAAACTAATACTTATTTATTTATTTTTCCCCCTCCCAACCTGAACAGCTATATTTTTCAGCACTTTCTGAATCTTAAGCCTGGTTCTTGTGCTTGTTTTGTTTTGTGTGACTCTCAGAGAGCGAGGACAGGCAGAAACCGATCGAAAGCAAGGCGACAGAGGTTAAATTATTTATAGGTTACCTGAAGCGCCAACTGCCAATGTCAAAGAGTGGAAATGTCGACATCCTATCCTCTGGACATGCTTCTGGCTCTGCCATGATGTGGTGAAGGTTTTAAATAGCCAAGACAAAAATTTCCCTTTTCGTCTCTGGTCTTTTGCAGACATGCCCATCTTTGGACCAACCTGCATTGCTGCACAGTTAAATGTTCCAGCCTAGTTTCATACAAACCCTAACAATTTTACTTATAAAAAAAAAACACTAGTGTTGTGTGCAGTGCAAAAGAATGCATAACATGCCTTAAACGTGATTGCTCCCAATATTTCCTCATCATCTTTCTTAATCTTAGTTTCATGGCTCAGTTTTCCAGAATTATATCTTGGCGTCTTGCATATGGTAATGTTGCAACTGCTTGGCTCGGGTCTCTTTTTCAGGTCCAACCTAGTGGCATGTGTCCATTGTTTTTGTCTGTATTTAGGAGTCTTGTTTTCTATCCAGGGTTTGTTCTTCTCTCAGTCCATTTCTTTGGCACACTTGTCCACCACTGAACCCACAGCAAGCTGGCACCATAATGGCCATTGCAGATCGTCCGCTGCAGGCATTACCAGCCAGGCAGCTGCTGATGGATAGAGTTTATTTATCCTTCCTCAATGTACTCAATGCCTGGCAGCAGCACTGAAACAATGGCCAGAGCTGCAAACTTCAGACACTCTTGCTCCTGGCCTGTTTTTTTATTCTGATTGCTGGATGGATCTTAAAGTGTTTGAAAACAAAGGATTGTTAGCTTTAAGTGACCTGACCAATAATGAATTGGAGGGAGTGTGTTGAGGTTTCAGAGGAGTATTATTTCACCAGCTCAGGTAGTAACTGTGTCAGCGCTTTTGATTGACAAGAATGACCTCCTCAAACACGCTTTTCCGTCTGCTCCTGTAGTCTTTTTGCCACTTTTCTTTTTAATATGTGTAGGAGAGAGAAAAGAAGGAAGAGGTGGAATGTGATATTTAGGTAAAAGCCCACAGTGTACTAACCGCTAGACAACTCTGACCTTTTTGTCTTCTATGGATGTGCACATATAGACACCCAAAGGCAAACCATATCTTTCTAAACTCTTATAGATCCCTTTTAGGGAATCAATCTGAACAATACCTAAGACCAGTAGCAAAAGAGCACTTTGGTGGAACAATTAATAAAAGTTGAAAGATTGAGTGAATGCATATGTATATACATATTTATAATTTTTAAAAATGCATTAATACATTTTCATAATTTAATTTTTTATATTTATTTTTCCTATTTATTTTCATATTTTTACTTTATATTTATAGTTTTTTTTGTTTTTTCTATACATTTTTATTTTTATATTTGAATTTAATTTTTGTGTTTACCAATGTTTTATGCATATATACTGTGCGTACCTAATATTTTTTTAAATATATATTTTACTTTTATTTTTTAAATATTTTATTTATTTTATGTATGTTTATATTTCTATTTATTATTATTAGTTATTTTATAGATTTTTATTAGTGCTGTCAAATGATTAATCGCGATTAATCGCATCCAAAATAAAACTTTTTCTTTACATAAAATATTTTTATGTACTGTATATATATATTTATTAAGTATATATAAATACAAACACATGCATGTATATATTTAATGAAAACATGTTATGTTTATATAAAAAATATATTTAGATATAATATCAAATATAAGAAAATAAAATGTATGAATGCATTTATTTGTAATACTATCAAAATATATACTGTTCGTGTGTGTGTTTTAATATAAACATAATAAATCGACTTAGCATAAACAAATAAATTATGTAAAGAAAAACTTTTATTTTGGATGTGATTAATCGCAATTAATCATTTGACAGCACTAATTTTTATATATATATATATATATATATATTATATTTGTTGTTGTTATTTATTTATGCATGTTTAGCTGCTGAGCTGTAACAGGTGATAAGCTTATTTTGGGCGGATTCTAAATGTACAATTTTAATTTTCTTCTTCATGTGAATGTTCACAGTGCCTGCTGCTTTAACCATGGACCCCATCACGGCTCACCAGCGACTCATACTATCAGACGACTGCACTATCGTTGCGTACGGAAACCTGCATCCGCAGCCTCTGCAGGATTCCCCACGCCGCTTCGACGTGGAGGTGTCCGTGCTGGGAGCCGAAGGCTTCTCGGCGGGCGTCCACTACTGGGAGGTAATGGTGTCTGAGAAAACCCAGTGGATGATCGGCGTGGCCAACGAAACTGTGAACCGCAAGGGCAGCATCCAGATCCAGCCCAGCCGAGGCTTCTACTGCATTGTAATGCATGACGGCAATCAATACAGTGCTTGCACCGAGCCCTGGACGCGCCTCAACGTCAAGAGCAAACTTGAGAAAGTGGGCGTCTACTTGGACTACCCCAAAGGTTTGCTGGTTTTCTATAACGCCGATGACATGTCCTGGCTCTACACCTACCGAGAGAAGTTTCTAGCTAAACTTTATCCATACTTCAGCCCCGGTCAAAGTCACGCCAACGGAAAAAACGTGCAGCCCTTGCGAATTAACACCGTGCGTTTATAGGAGCCAAGTCAGCAAAGAAGCTGAAGAAGAAACTCAAATCTAGGTTGTATAATAAGGCTTTTTCAGCTTACCTTTGGGCGCTCGGTGGGTCGCCGACACGTTACTGAATGAAGCGATCTGACTGATGGATTGTGACGCAAGGCTCTAGATGCCTGGAGTTGGTAAATAAAATGGAGAGCCTTGCACTTTTCTGAGAGCTGCCTGTGGGTGTTTTGTACATTTTATTGTCGCCGGTCATTTGTAATCTCGGCCTGCTTGCCCAAGATTTCCCAGCTGCTGTACACAACACCCCGACTTCTGTTCCTTCAGCCCCTGCAGGGTCCAAACGCTCCTTTCATGGCTCAAGCCTGGGAAAAAGAGCTTATCTGTTGTGCAGACAGAAATATAAAATGTGTTGCCTGTTTCATTTTGTGCAGTTGGTTTTGGTGTGTTTGTGGAGACACTAAACTAGTCCTGTACGAACTTCTTGCTTTATTTTTTTTTTTATTTCTCTATAACTGCATGATCGGCGAGTGGAATATTGTGTCCCTCAGGTCATGCTGACTGCAGTAATCAGGCGTCTGTGTGCGTGAATCATCGTCTCTGTCTGTTTATCCCCTGCTAGTCGAGATTCAGGACTCGAACGCCGCTACCGCGTCTGCTGCTATTACAAAAAAGGGGCCACAATTTGTACATATCGCAGGACAGGGGATAGCTTTGGCCTTGCTGTATCGGTGAAAAAAGTGCTTCTCTCTGCCCCTGTAGCTTTTATTTATTCATCTTGTGCTTACTTTCTAGAACATTCCAGTGTTTAGGGTCCCGGGACGCCTCGTTAAGAGGGTTCAAGTGTTAAAGAGGACCCTGGGTCATCTTTCTGCTTTAACGCATTTAATCAGGTTAGAAGAAATGAAAGACATTTCCGTTTTCGAGAGACTACATCCATTGCTCTTAGAAAAGTATTGAAATAGTTTTGTTATAAATCAAAATTAATTACCCTTGTAAATAAGGACCTGATGCAATTTCAAGGACTTATATATTATAATATATATATTGAAATTGTATATTATATTTATATAATTTCAATATATATTATGAATTGCCAAACAGGAAATAATTATATAAAATATAAATATATAAATTAAAAAAGTGAATATCCTTTTGTATGTTTGTGTGTACACACACACACACACACATACATGTATATGTTGCACTGCATAGTTTTAAGTCTGATTATATAAATTTAAATTGTGAATATGTACTAATAATAAATAATAAAATGAATAATAATAGAGAATATAATAAATGCAAAGCATGAGTATATGTATAGAAGTTAATCTGAACATAGTTGACATGCCTGATAATAAAGATATTTTTATATAGAGATGTTGACCATATATATTCTGATTTACAATTACTGTATATGTTAAAAAATAATTTTTTTAATTATTTTTTCAGAATTGTAACTTTTTTTATGATTTACATGTACATTAATAAATATTGATTTATTATTAATATTGACACATGATAATAGTTGCTCAGTGTGTAAATAAATACTTTATTAACACATTTTCCTGTTGTAATTTATGATTCAGTCAAATAGTTTAGTAATTAGTATATTTGCTGGTTGCCAGCCATCTGTTTTGTGAGATCATCTAAAAGATGTAAAGGCTCATTTATCTTACCAAAAGAAAAGTTAAACAAACAAAACACAGAAATATTTGTTCAAAATGCAAAAAATGAAACTTTTCAACTGTACAGTCGTGGCCAAAAGTTTTGAGAATGACACAAATATTAGTTTTTACAAAGTTTGCTGCTAAACTGCTTTTAG
>JAUCNO010000500.1:12360262-12370264 GCA_032353835.1 Enteromius viviparus | reverse complement strand
TCCTAATCAAGTCCAATCAGTATAATCAAACACAGTTGGACTCAATTGAAGGTGTAGAACCATCTCAAGGATGATCATCCTTTTCTTTTTTAATAAATCTGCACAAATGTCAACAAATCTGTGTTTTTCTGTCAATATGAGGTGCTGTGTGTACATTAATGAGGGGGAAAAATTTACTTAGTTTTTATAATAGTAAGTCATTTATACTCTCTTTATTTCTTTATTTATGTCAAACCTCTATCACTTACATCTGTATCTCTGTATTTAAGTCTCGGACACTAGCAGTCAATAGCTTAATTTTTGCGAGGGGGAAAGAAAATAGGTTTTAAAAAAGTCTCTTATGCTCACCAAGGCTGTTTTTTTTGTTTGTTTATAATTACACTTTAAAATACATTATTATAAATTGAAATAATATTACTGTTTTACTGTATGTTTGATCAAATAAATGCAGCCTTGGTGATTATAAAATACTTCATAGGGGACATGAAACTTTTGATTGGTATTGTATGTGGTGTGTGTCTTTAGTTGGAAGTGAAGCTACAGGTGGAGTACATGTCCTTCAGTGCTCATGCCGACGCCAAGGGCATCATGCAGTTGATCCGCATGGCAGAGCCCAGAAACATGCTGCTGGTGCACGGAGAGGCCAAGAAAATGGAGTTCCTCAAAGACAAGATCGAGCAGGAGTTCAGTAAGTCGAAAATGCTCGCTAATTTCCAATTCTCTGATTTATTCTTAAAAACTTTAGGGGGTAAAAAAGACAATACAAAAGTGTTGAATATGATGACTTTAAATAGTGTACTTGTTTGTAGCATATTCTCTCTGTGCTGATGTTTTACCCCATGCAGGTATCAGCTGCTATATGCCAGCCAATGGAGAGACGACGAGCATAGTGACGAACCCCAATGTCCCCGTTGACATCTCGCTCAACCTGCTTAAGAGAGAGATGGCTCTCGGAGGTGTTTACTGACTTCTTTATTTGACCTGTTTACAGAAATGTCATGGCTTTTAGTCTAGTGGCAATGTGGGTCTTTTGCTCTTTTAGTTTGCGTTATACACAGCTTTCTAGATCTCATATATAACATAAGCATGTGTTATTGATTTTACAGCATGCTGTTTTTTGTGGTAGGACACATTCACTAACTGCAATATATACTGTATATATATATATAGACACAGTATATACCAACATCTGCAATGAATCAAACAAGTTTATCAAAACTGTCTTAAGACAAGAACGCATTTTGGGGCAACTTTGCTAAAAGGTTTTGATCCACTTCAAATGTAGACTTGTGTGTGTATATATTTATACATTTTATTAACATTAACATACAAATACATTTTAACAGGCTTTTTTCTGAACCTTTCTCACAGGTCCGTTGCCTGATGCTAAAAGACCTCGCACCATGCATGGGACATTAATAATGAAGGACAATGTAAGTCAACATGGCCCTTTTAGGTTCATCACTTATTTGACTAATATAAGCATTCAGACGTTGTTTTCTAAATATGTGTGTCTGTGTAGAGTCTGCGGCTGGTTTCTCCAGAACAGGCTCTTAAAGAACTAGGCCTTAGTGAACATCAGCTGCGCTTCACCTGCCGTGTGCAGCTCCACGACCCCCACAGCGACACCGACACACTCAGCCGCATCTACACACACCTCAAGAGGTCAGCGAACTATACCACACACACTTTTCTATTGCTAAATTAATGCATTTAATCACGCCCTTCTCACCTGCACCTAACAGGGTTAAATAAAATAAATGTAATAAATAAATTAATAAAAAATTAAAATTTTTATTTAAATAAAGCAGGTTAATATTAAAAACAGATATAAGATATTAGATCAAATGTAATTAATGAAAACTTAGAAATGTTAAAATAATTACGGTTGAAACGCCAGATTACTTTCTAGAAATAAACGAAAAAAACTGCAACTGAAATAAGAACTAATTATATCTAAGTATCAATAATTATATTAAAAAAAGAAATAGAAAGACAAAAGCAAAACACAGTTACTAAAGATTAAACAAAAATAAATAAAAACTCATTCTAAATGTTTATGAAAACCATCATAGACAAAAAATCAACACTGTATATTGTATATATGTATATTGCATAATGAGAAACTTTTCTGACCTTCAGAAATAATTTGAAGGCTTGAAGGTCATGTTTTTCCATGTCCGCAGGGGTGTGGGATGTGTTGCACTGTGATTTAACACTTCGGTTTGGTGAGATATCTTCAGCAGTTTTTACTTTAGAGAACATTGTTGATCAGTCATTTGTGTGATGTGAAAATGACAGATGAGACGAATGGAAACGGGGCTTAAAATACCTCAGCAAAGTACAGCTTTCTTTAAGTTGGGGGGAAAACCTTTTTACTTACTTGAGTCACTGCAGACAGCCCTTTGGGGAGGCTGTCGACAAATAACACCGCTACACAACGGGTGTCCCGAGTTAGATCCCGGCTTGTGGACCTTTCCTGATCCCACCCACTTTGCTCTCTCTCCCACTTTGCTTCCTGTTGTTACTCAACTTTCGTATTAATGTACAAGCAACAAATGTCACTGCATGCTTCCATCAGATTTTATGTTGTCAGATATTGAAGCAAACTATGTCTGATTCTTTTTTTTTATTAGGTCAGTGAAAGAGACTTACAAAGTAGTGTCAAACTTGTAGTTGAGAGCTGTTACTACGACTGCATTCCCTCACTGAAGAAAATTTGAATCAACCTCACAACCATTTTAGGTTTTTGAAGATTTCCATCTGTCTGTTTACAGATTGGTTGTTCATATGACAGAAGTGTGTTCATGTTAAAAGTTGTTCAAGTCCGAAAATTTGGAGAAAGTCGAAATTACGAGAATAAAGTCATAGCAATATGAGAAAAAATGTTTTTGAAAATAAAATAAAAATAGCAAGAATGAAGTCAAAATATTTTGAGAATAAAGACGACTCCTCCCATTGCTCCCAATCCGGGTCATTTGTATAAGCAATATAAGCTCTACTCCCAAAATATTATCATTAAATATATATATATATATATATATACATATACATATACAAATGAAAACCTTTATTTTTAATGGCTATGATTTAATTATTGTAATTTTGACTTTTTCTAAAAAAAAATATTTTGACTTTATTCTTAAAACATTTTGTGTTTATTCTCATAATTTTGACTATATTCAAAATATTACAACTTTAATCCCTTAATCTTGCTTTTTTTATTTTTATTTTATTTTTATTTGAATTTTTTTTGCATTGCACAAAAACGCTGTTGTATGTAACAAATTAAAATGAATTCTAATATTTTATTTGATTCTCATCTAAAAAGCAGTGTAAACTGTTCAGTTATTGTTCAACAAAAAGCCACTAGACTTCAAAATGTCGTCTTTAGTCATTTCTGGTGCTTCACATAGAGATGAGTAATTTCACCACTGTTCTCCACGTCATGTTAGCCTCTCAGTGAACAACACTTTTAATTCTCCAGCCGTATTTAAATTCTAGTTCCTATGGGCAAATATGAGGTCTGAGGTTCTATGTGTGCGTTCGTAAAGCTCTCATGAGAGGTCAAGTCTGTTTTTCGTTCTCTCTTACAGTGTATTGAAAAGTTACAGCATCCAGCACGTCCCCGACGGCACCGTCATCGTGGAATCCATCGTAATTAAAGTAACGTCGTCCACTGAAGAGCCCAACCTTAAGGTCATTCTGCTTTCCTGGAGCTATCAGGTGAACTAAATCTCCACCTTCATCATTTAATGTGAAGTGTATTGTGTGAACTGTGTTCAAACAACTTACATTTCTATTTTGGGTTTGTGCATGTGGAAAACTGCCCTTGTTTTTGTTTTTTTTACGGTTCGTGGCCGGATAGTTGGTCTAGAGGGATTTACAGCACCTCACAACCCACAAGGGAAATTTTGTGCATTTATGTTTCCAAACAAACACCGGTTTCCCCAACCGCCTGCTAAAGCAAACATATTACTCTAAAATCACATTCTTCAGTGTATTGCAGCCCGGCACAAACAGGTTGAAAGAACTTTTTCTTCAGCAGCAAATCAGCATATTAGTATGATTTCTGAAGATCACCGTCGTATTTAGAAACCAATAAAACCGGATCTTAATTTGAAACAGAAAATGAACTAAACAGGATGACCAAATAACAGTCCACATCACATAACACTAGGGCTGGGTATCGTTTAAAAAAGTTTGATACCGATACTGGAGTTCAGTATCGGTTCCTGAACGATACTTTTTTCGATACCAATTTTTAAAAAATTACATTCACATCTTTTTTCAGCTTGCTGACATTTATACAGACTCAAAACCTCTTCTCCTGAGCCACTGCATGGGAAAAAAAATATATCCAACACAATGAATTAGTTTTAATAAAGTTCAAATAGTTTTCAGTTTACACATTTGTTATGCTACCTTACAGTAGTGCATTATTATTTATTCTTACAATAGTCTTATTACTTTTTTCCCCTCTGAAATTGTTGTGTATTTAATTATTTTTAAAGCATAAAACATTTGTCTTTTAATTAATGAAGATTTAATTTTATTGTTGGAAAATAAAGGGGATTTTATATTACAGTTTAAAACACTGAAGAAATACTGTTTTAATATTTTTTTAGTAGCCTATTATGTACATTTTACTGAACAATAGTAATATATTTCTGCTGCCATTAACACAGGTAACTTTTTTTTTTAGGTAAAATATTGACACATACTATTTGAAAGCGAGAGTGTGCTCATTGTGTGTGTGTGTTTGTGTGGGGGAACTACAGCGTGCGCAATACAATAAGCCCACGACAGAAATGACGTGCAGTCATGTACCTGATATAAATAACATAATGCTGGTTAAACTCACTGGCTAGTGCTGCGGTCTTATTGGCTCTCTGACGTTGATGAGATTCACCCCTTTAGGTATCGAAATTGGGTACCGAATGACGAGACGTTTTTCGATACTCGTTTGTATCGAGGCAATTTGGTCTGTACATAAAAAGTATTGAACTTGATACCCAGCCCTACATAACATAAACTATGGTTAGTCTATTGTTAGCCTAGACTAACAATACAGTTTCTGCTCCGTGGGTTCTGGCGACAGCCCTACACTGAAGGGATAACGTTAGCTGCTGAAAATTCAGCTTTGCAGCAGAGAAATAAATTACAGAATGAGTAATATAAAATACAATATTTTAGAAAACTGGGTCATTCCGTGTCAACTTAAATCATACAGTAGATACCCGGCTCACATTTTTGATTTTTTTAAAGAAAGATGTTGTGTTGTGATGAAAGTCAAAATATTAAATGTCATGGATTAGTAGTGCTGACTTCATCAGTCCTTATTGCATTGTGTGTCAATAATGACCAAAAATGGGGGAATGGCAAACTTTCCTTTAGCCATCTTCATTTTTTAGGCCCTATAGTATAGTTGACACACTTTCAGTGGTCAAAAAGCAAACATGGGTCAGTTTGCAAAAGATATCACAATATGATTTTAGATTCTAGTTCTTAATAAACTTTTCTTTTGGTATCTTCATTTTCAAGGCCCTTCATAATTCAGTCCCAGAGATTAGGGATCATTTAGGCTCCATATTCAGATCGTTGGTTATTACTCATTTTCAGTGGTCAAAAACACATTTTGGGCTTGTTGTTTACAGCCAATAAATTAATTTTATTTAAAGAACAATGTCTGAAGAATAAATAATGTTGAAATTAAAATTGTGTCATTTCCATTAAAACGATATGCATAGAAAACACAACATGTCTAAATGAAATGGTCAGGTTAAGCCACATTATCTTGCTATCTGATGTCTATTCTTAAGATTCTATCTTTGAATCAGCTTTAAAGGTATTTTGAATTTTGCTATACACTGCATTCACATCAATAAACCAAAATTTGCCTCGCCTCATTAATTATTAAGATTTCTTTTTATTTTTTAAAGTTTTAAACTGTGCAGCAGTCATATATCAAGTATTATTTACAGCTGAAGAGCATATTTGGCAGAATCACTGATGGTACCTTAAACATTTAAGATCTTTCACACTTTAAATAATTAACACTGGGTAAAACGCTACGTAAATGGGATCCTGGGTAAGCCTGTTGCAATAATTCATATATATATATATATATATATACTTGACCTCAGTAATTTTTGGTGATGCAATATATTGCCCATTTACATTTAAAGAAAAAAAAATGTAAATGTGTTCCACTTGTGACTGTATCCTTTGCAGCTTCTCGTACATAACATGTAGTCATGAGGTGCTAGTTACAATTTTTTAAAAACCCTTCTACAATAGTTTAATTTTCAGATATAGCCTTATTTAGGGATACAGAGATCTGTCTGCTAAATACGTATTGTGTTTCTCAGCAATAGTGTGCACTCTTACTTTTCAAAGAAAAAAAGGGGAAACTGTAGATGGAAAAATCTCATAAACGTTTTTAATGTGCATTTGTCTTTTTTTCTACATGGAAAATGTGTATTTACTATTAATTCAAGTTCTTTCAGGTATCTAATATTTTGATGCTTAATTTCCATGATCTAAATATTTGTAAGAATTAAATGTTTGTCGTCAGTTTGACAGGCCTTATATTATAATTATACATTCATTGGCCTAAAAAAATGGCATTATTATCGCTTATAACAATTTTTTATGGGGCAATATATCGCACGAGAAGTTACCTTGACAGGCCGAATCCTGGGTAATAATCTAATGTGTCACACTGTGCATTCATCAACCCAGGGTTATTACATACAGTAGTGACAACAGCGATGACTAGATAAACACAAAACCACATTTGGTTTTCGACTATAGCTGCACCAAGATTAAATCATTTAGGGACTTTCAACATTACTTATTCTTTAGACATTGTTATTTAAATAGAATCAATATTTTAACGCTGTATAGAGAGTGATCAACATTCAGTTTTGAGCATGAACATTACATTACGTTTTTGGTATTTTAACCTCTTTCTCCTTGTGTCTCTCAGGATGAAGAATTGGGCAGTTTCTTGTCTACGTTGTTGAAGAAAGGTCTGCCGTCCTGAGTGTGGTGACACTTCATGATGTTTGACGTTCGTCGTTGGTTTAAAAAATAACAATAAAGATGTTTTTTTTTGTAAAATTGACAGAGAAGGCTGAAATTTGTGAAAATATATTTATTTCTTAGCTGTAGATAAAAAGTTAAACAAAGTTCAAAAATGTGAAATAAAATGCAGTGACGATAAGGACATTTGAATCTACTTACATGTGTAATAATCCAACAATATTAAATGAGACATGAATTTAAAAAAAGACAATAAAAATTGCACAAAGCACTAAAATGACAGTAAAATTCAGAACCAACTCAATTGGAAATCAGCCAAGCTGTCAAGATTATTTCAAAAGAGCCAAATATTGGCCAACATATCAGTCTGCAAATATGTGTGCTGTAAATATCATACTTGGTTGATTTTGCACTGTAGTAGTACAATTATTTGACTCGTACTGAAGTTTCTTGGCTCCACAGAAGAATTTTACGAGCGGTCTTTGTTCTCGTTTGTGCATTTTTACTGAAATAGTTTAGTTTAAATGAAGATTTCAGAAGCTCAAGCTATTGGAAATGGAATAAACGCCTGTTTTCTTCTTCAGCCTCAGTCTTTTGAGCCTCCACTTGTAGTGACCCGTGGCAAAGTAGTACAAAAGTGGGTCCAAGATGCTGTTTAGACTGACCAGAGCCATGGTTAACCTACGGAGGATGAACATCACCTCATTCTCATCGTTGTCTTTCAAACGTGTCAAGAGGTACGCAAAATGCACAATATGATAAGGAAGGAAACACAGAAGTGTGATGGTTAGGATGGCATATATGATCCGTCGTGCCCCACGGCCGGTGGAGTTGTTGATGTGGGCAATACGACAGGCCACGATGGGGTAACAAACCAGGATGACCATAGAGGGCAGAAGGGATCCAAAAATGAGACTGCTTATGCTGTAGGGAGCCAAGTCGCTCCACTCTTTTTGATTGAAGCCCTCAAAACACATATTCGCTTTGCTTGATAATGGGCATGTTAACATGAACACCAACATAACTGACCCTGAGACCAACCAGACGCCGGTGCTCACCAGCCCTGTGAGATGCGTGTTGCGAAGCTTCAAGTAGGTGTGGGGGTGGAGGGTGGCGATGTAACGGTCAACGCAGATGCAGGTCATGAAGCTGATGCTGATGTAGATGTTGGCGAAGAAGATCGTGCCGGTGATGCGACACATGGCATCGCCAAATATCCAGTTGCTGTCATTGAGGTGGTAGTGGATGCGAAATGGCAAGGCCAACAAGAAAAGCATGTCGGCCACAGCCAGGTTAATGATGTAGATGTTTGAAGGAGATTTCTGTTTGATTTTAAAGATGAAGTAATACAAAGCTCCGAGATTTCCAACCAGTCCGAAGAACAAGACCAGACTGTAGACTGGTGTGAAGAGATAGCGCTGGAAATTGATTTGGAATGTGGTTATGTTTTCCATGATGTTGTGGTCCTTGGGGTATATAGTTTTTTTGCTTTTTTTTAAGATTGATGAGATTTCCTCACATCGGCTGCCAAGGTGAGTTTAGAATTGCGATAAATGCATAGTTCATTGTTTTTGTTAGTATTGTGCTTTTCGCTTCCCCATCAGGATAAAGGTGAAAGTCTGTGAGTTTCAGCTCCTGAAAGAAAATAGAAGTGACATTTATCACATCAACCATGCGAAGATGTGAAAAATCCTATACAAGGTGTTTAACATGTAAACAGATTCCAGCTAACAGTTCAAAACAATTTCTATTGGCAGCATTTATTGCTTAAAATTAACCACCACCAAAAAATAAATAAGTAAAACAAAATAAAAAGTCCTGGAAAGGGGCAAACTTTTTAAGACTATCGCGAATTTAGTCATTTTTAGAATAATAATAAGTAGA
This sequence comes from Enteromius viviparus, assembly GCA_032353835.1. Lineage (NCBI taxonomy): Eukaryota > Metazoa > Chordata > Actinopteri > Cypriniformes > Cyprinidae > Enteromius > Enteromius viviparus. Next base: position 12,361,333 of record JAUCNO010000500.1, on the reverse strand, counting down.
AATGTGAAGATTATTATTTTATAAAAGTACATTAATTACTCTTTCAAGTATTTTTACCGTATTTTGAGCGTTTTGGGTGGTGCGTTGTCATGATCGTAAAATTGACTTTTGCAGTAACAAAATGAGTTAAATCATGTTAACAGCCATATCGTTTACGAGTTGTGGCTACACTTCTAAATCAGTAAATATTTCATCGTTTATAGATTAATTCACTTCCATTCACAAACAAATTAACATTGTGACGTCACTTAGCCTAACCTGTTACTGAATATTCCGTTGAAGCAAAAACGGGTTTTTATTGCGATTTGTAATTTTAAGAAAAGTTTTAATTCGTACTAAATTGCAAAATAGATGCATTCACTACACGAACAAAATAATTTCAGTAACGTTGATGTACTTACAGTACATAAAGAAACGTCCTTGAAGCCTGACGACCTTGAGTTAATGTTTAAAACACATTTTCATGTCAAGTCTCAAGAAAGCTAGCTGTTGTTCTGTCAGTGGTGGAAACTTGTTCTGAGCAATGTGGTTTAACGCAGTGATATGAAAAGACAGAACAGGAAATCCAGAAAGGGCATCCTCCCCCGGCGCCGTGGGGGACATGCAGACATTATAGCGCGTGGAAATTCTGCATTATATGTTCCACTCAATGAACTGTAGTGTTAAGAAGCTCTTAATGGGGGCTGTGCTGAAATGAGTTACCCTGGAACTGAAGGGTGGTCGCACAGTGCATTGGTTGAGAGTGAAAGTGCACTGTATGACACAATAGTTATTAACGTTACTCACGTTTAGATACTCTCATTACTGTTTCTCTGTTGTTGTTGTTGTTGTTCCTCTTGTATAGAATCAGATTTGCTTGCTGATCTAAATTTGCTTCTACAAGGGAAATTTGTTTTAAAAACACACAAAAAAAAAAACTACGTTTTCAACATCTCCCATCATTGGTGATCTATTTGACACTAGGTGGCGCATGCAACTTGCTCTAACAGATATTGTGTTATACAAGTAATAGCCAAAATATATATTTATGTATTACATTTTATTTGCTTTTATTACTTATTATTAATGGTG
>JAUCNO010000500.1:12346742-12360162 GCA_032353835.1 Enteromius viviparus | reverse complement strand
ATATTCATCAATTACAAGAAACGTTTGACCTCTGTGCTTGCAAACAAGGGTTTTGCCACTAAGTATTACATGTTTTTTGTTAGAGGGTTCAAGTAATTATTTACCTCAATGAAATGCAAATCAGTTTTTATCTTTTATTTAAAGTTATTTTTTCAATTTTTCTTTTGATGTGCTATCTGTCACAGATAAAATAAACCAATCATTAAAATGAGACTGTTCTGAGATTTCTCATGTCTTGTCATTGGACAAACTTACAAAATCAGCGAGGGGTCAAATAATTCCTCCACTATATATATATCTTTAAAATTGACTTTGCCCTCCATATAGGCATAACTAAATCCAATAACTATTAATAAATAAATAATTCAGAAGCTACAATCTCGTGAGGACAATCAGTTTTCTTTAAGATTTAGTAAATGCCATCTAACTGAATGGAACTGCTACATTGAAGTTTGAATCAGAGAGAACAAGAATGAGATTTGTGTTTTGGTTAAGGGCCACATTGTGTGTGATGGCCTTTATGTAGTGGCAGATGCATTCAGTGAATACAACCCCGTCACATTCCACACTTCCTGTAAGAATGAGCTTGGCATTCATGTTGGAAAATAGCACTGAGACTGCCATTGTGGAATTAATAAACTGATGGTGAACGAGCAGAACTTTGTTGGTTTGCATTTCTGTACCTGATCAGAGGCTGAAAATCGATCATTTTTAAGATAACATGGAATATATAGGATCTGCAATAGACTTTATTCCCTTCATTTTTGATAAATGTACAATTGAATTGCATATACTGATGGTTTACATGAAAAAAATTAGAGCTACTTTAGCATCACTGATATCTGTGTGTATATATATATATATATTTATTAGTTTTTACTTTGAAATGGAATTTTGTCAAACACCTGTATATATGCAAATTTTTATAACTATAACAATTTATGTTTGAACGTTTTTACACAAAGTTGCATTGCATTCATACATGATATTTTGATTACACTTTACATGAAGCCTTTATATATCATGCATTATAAACAGATTTTTAATGCATTCATTTAGGCCTTATAATATCCCTCAAAATGCACTGGTGCATAGCCTAATTATAATAATGTATAATAATTTTAACCGTAATTACAGCATAATACTGTACATTATAATACTAATTATTTATTTATATTTTCACATTTAGAAAATTCGAGACAAGCATTTAGATGCAAATTATAATACAAGCTAATATAATGCAGTTGCAGTTGGTTACAATTATTTGTGGACACATAAATAAATGCTTATTTTCTAATTAAATCTTATAGCAAACATAATATTCTTTACATTTTTAAGTCTTGATTAAGGTTGCTTTATGAAGTCATGCTACAAGTACAAAATGCAGAGACAGGATGTTTGCACTGAACTGCATGACAGATGATCTTTGATGTATTCGTCTGTAATGTGCTGTAAGGATGTGTGCTTGACCTTGCTCCTTGTCCTTCAGGCAAATCCACTGGCCTTCTTCTGAAGCTGAAGCATCTTAAGGCCAAACGAAAGGTGCGAGGATGCTAAAACTGTTGAATCACAGGAAATTGAAGTGAAACTGAAAGTGAGCAGTCACTTTCCATAACATCCTGCCCAATCTCTCATCTAACAGCCTGATGAATGAGAAACATATGTTTAATAGGAGAGATGATTGAATCGAAGGCTGGGAATCTGACCTATAAATAGGAGCAGATGGTGTTTCCCGTCCTCAGCACCTGCTCAAGAGAAGCTTAGGATTTTCTGCAGACCATGTGAGGTCAGATGCTGTTCGTATGGCATGTAGAGAGTCTTGTAAGAATCCATTCGAACACTAGGAGCCACAACAAATTGCTTTTCTTATTGTGTTTACCAAACTACACAGCATCACAATTTTGTTTCACGTCTTGTGTAACCAAATTTAGTAGTTAACTCTAAGTTGTAATGCAGGTAGAAAGTCATGTTGAGTTATTGTTAGGGAGCAAAAATTAGACCAAAAATGTCATTATGATTCAAGCCATGGCTTAAAAATATGTTGAGTTGAACTCAAGAAACAGTTGAGTCCGAATCAGTGACGAATCATTCAAGAGTGGATTTGTTAAATTTTATTAGGCTACAAGCTTAAACTCAAAAAAGAACAAAAATTTGAATGCATGAACACAGTAAGTAAGCTAAAGTCTTTCAAACAAATTAAAACTTTCGACGAGTAATGATTTAAACAGCTAAATTGACCCTTCGCTAAGCCCCGCCCTCCTTAGTTAATGTTGCTACGCCTGTCAAGCTTTCATGCCTGGCATGGCTATTACTGTATGTATTCGCAAGGAGATACAGTAGATAGTCATTTTTAGCGAACAGAAGAGATATCTGAGAGAGCAAGGCCAAAAGGACTGCGGTATGCATTCTAGGGGTACATCCATGACATAATATGAATCTGATTAGAAAATAATTGAATGAAAATTAAAGATGAAGCTAAAGCCTAGGTCACAGCACAAGCAGCAGCTGACCATTCAAATCAAAAACACACAAACTGAGGAACAGCTTATATATTTAGTCTTGTGAAATAGACTCAAGACATTAGCCTGACCACTTTGCGATGATAACATTCTCCCGCTTGTATTTTTATATTATAGCTCTATTGGGAGCTGGTGGGTCCTTTCCTATTGGGTGGTGTTACTGATGGTGTCCGGCCAGCGAATGAGGAGAATCCTTCCTAGACCGCAATTGATGAAGATCTGGATTTACTGTTGGTGTCTTTGGTTGTCCTTCAAGATTCTGCTGCGTACAGGAGTGCTGACTTTACGTTAGAGTTAAACAGTCGGATCTTGGTGGTAAAGGTCAGTTCTCTGGACGCCCAGATTTTCTTAAGCTGAATGAAGGCAACTCTTGCTTTACCTGTTCTTGCCTTTGACATCTGCATTGGTTCCACCTTGTTGGTTAACAATGCTTCCCAAGTAAGTGCATGACTTTCTTCCCCCAGAGGATGTCTGTTCAGTGTGACTGGGTCGGTGTTGCTGAAGTTGGTCCTTAAGGATCTTGGTATTCTCTTTGTGGATGATGAGTCCTACCTGTGCTGATGTGGCTGCCAACAAATTGGTCAGCTCTTGCATCTGCTGCTGGCTTTGGGAGAGGAGGACGAGGTCATTGGCAAAGTCTAGGTCATCAAGTTGATTCCACGAGGTCCACTGAATTCCCTAGTGGAAGTCTGATCCAGTCGATGGCGATGAGGAAGAGGAACGGGGATAGTAAACATCCTTGTCGGAGTTCCCTCAAAAGCTGTTGGTGAGCTGTCTTCCGTGGATTACTCGGCAGGTCATGAATTCGTACAAGCTCTTAATCAAACTTACTATCTTGGATGGGATACCATAGTGCCTGAGAAGCTTCCATAGGTCCTCTCGATCCATGCTGTCGAACCCCTTTTCACTGTCGATTAAGTTGATGTATGGTGGTGAGTTCCACTCCAAGGACGGCTTGACTTTGATGCGCAGGGTTGCGATCTGGTCTGTGCATGATCAATTCTTCCAGAAGCCAGCTTGTTCATCACGTACATGTGGATCAACGGCATCTTTCACCTAGGAGGATCCGATTGAAGACCTTGCTTGGTACTGACAAGAGGGTGATGCCTCTGTAATTGTTACAATTACTGAGGTCGCCTTTCTTTGGACGCTTGATTAGATAACCCTCCTTTCAGTCATTCAGTGGGAATAGCATCTCCGCTGATGAGTTCAGGTCTGTTTTCAAGGTCTCTGCTGGTATATCATCAGGTCCAGGGGTCTTCCAGTTTTTCAGCAAGGTGATGGCTTTGCTTATACCTTCTCTGGATGGCTTGGAGCAGTTGATACACATCGAATGGGATATTAGACCACCTGCTCCCATGCAAATTGCACCAGAGTTACTGCGTTTTATTCGGGAATTTAATCTTGCAGCGCAAGAAATCTGGTCGGGTCCCACGGGCTGGATCGCAGACTTCCACTGTACTGTTAATCATTTTAATTAGGCCTATAATTCATTGTATAAAAATAAAAAAAATAAAAACATTCAATGAGTATGCTAATAGCCTATTTTATTGACCTCACGCATGATGCGGGGCAAAATGTTTATGTATTTTATTACAAAATGTGATATTATAATAATTATAATAAAAATAATAGGCCTAAAAATAAGAAGAATGTAACAGCTCTGCATTAATTTTGAAATGTTAAATCCTCTTAATATTGCATATTTTTATGCTTATCTCTGGCTATCATAACCATGGAATACCATGGAAATCAGCGGGGAGGTTGCGTGCAGGTGTGAAAATAGTTTTATAAATTGTAATAAAAAATGTACTTTTTATTGAATTGAAAATACAAAATATATCTTTCTCTCTCTTTTCTATATTCGTTCATAAATTACATTTAAAAGTGTCATATTTGGCAGTTGGCATTAATATTAATTTGAAAATACCATAGGAAAAAAAAGTAAAATAGCCTTTTCAAAGATGCTAAATATGATCAAATTGATAGCTAAAATTTAAGAGTTTACTACGTTGTCTAAATTTCATTAGTATTTTTAGCACCCCCTCTGAACTGTTAAATTGTAAGCCTCCTCCCAGAATTGTAAGCGTTTCTGATGTGTTCCCACCACTAGGTGGCGCTAAAATTGATTATTCTTTAAGTATGGTGAAGGTGAAACATATAATAAAAATGAAAATGTATAAATTTAATGAAAATGAAATGATATTTTCCAAATCCAGTGGTTATATACTGTGTAACCACCTGACTAAGACTATATAAGCAGTGCCTATTTTGGAAAGGAAATTTTTAATTAAATTAATTTAATTATTGATATATTGTAAAATAAATAACTATATGTAGCCATGTAATACATCAGAAAAGTAACTTTAGTCTAATTATGAGAATTATAAAATGTAATTTAATCTAATTACATGTACTTAATTTAGATTACATAATCCAGATTACATGTAATCACCCAGCTCTGTACATATATTAACATGCATTAAGGATTTTACAGCATGCTTAAATTAACCAAATGATTTTTGTCCTGCTTTCATCTGGCACACATTCACTAACTGCTAAATAACCAAATATAGCACAATTGTCCATATCCTTCATGCTGATCCTAAAGCAAGCTCTGGCTTGGTCAAATAATCCAATTTGCAATATGTTCCTCATTGCTACTTCCATTTTTAAGACCCATTCAATGTTTAATTGTTCTCAGATGAGCTATAAAAAAACAGCTTTATGGGTTTACATAACTTGGCATTTAAAATGCATTTGAGACTCCATTTAAGATGTTGGCATATGGGTCTGTCATTGTCTCTTATGTTCTGGTGATTGGACCGAGCTGCTGAATCTATTTTAGAAGAGCTAAAGGACGTTTAGTAGAATTTAGGAGCCTGCGTTGCAAGACACAAGAGTTATTTCCTGCTAATCAGTTCTGAACATTTGTCTGCATAGCTTTTGATTCACTGGCACGATGAATTGTTTGCAGTTTGTGTTTCTGGTGGGAAGAATTTGAATCTCATGGAACAGAAAACTAGAATCAGACTGCAGAGACTGAAACACTTCCCACAAGAAAAGGCTGGAAAAAAATGCAAACACACTGAGGATGAATAATGAATCAAAGACAGACTGAATTGCAGAGAGAGAGAGAGAGAGAGAGAGAGAACATGCATAATATACTACTGGCAAGAAAGTGTCTGAATCACTCCGGTGGCTCTCGGTTGTAGCACCTGCAGTCAGAAATGATAGTGTTACATACGGCGTGTGAACTGTGGAGGGTTTGCTTCTTCCATCTGGAGAAAAAGAGAAAGAGAGAGCACTGGGAAATGCTGGGATCAAAAGTAGGTCATTCTCCCTGAGACTCGCATCTCTCCGAGCAAATCCACACTGCTGCAGCACATGAGCTCGACATGAGAGGAGAACAGCCCAAATCTGAGCTGACAGGACCCAGAGACCATACAGCTGCTCATCTGCTCTATTCTTCTGCTTTATATTTACTCATTTCTATCTGTCTTTCCATTCTTCCACCCAACCATTGTATTATCTGTCTGTCTGCTAAACATCTTTTTCTTTCTTTCTTTCTTTCTTTCTTTCTTTCTTTCTTTCTTTCTTTCTTTCTTTCTTTCTTTTCTGTCTGTCTCTTGATCAGTCTATCCATCCATCCAGTGTATTATGTCTCTGCCAAATATCTATGTATTTCTTTCTAACCGTCCGTCCATCCATCCCTCTTTCTTATGCACAGAGCTGTAAGCAGTTAGAATTTCCTTTATTCTGAATATTTTATTCCATATAAGCAGCTTTAATAATACGATTACAAGATCTGGTTGTTTATAGAATTCTTTATGGAATGCCAGCAAAATAATGGAACAACTTCAACGGAAAAGATGGAAAATCAGTTTTTTTTTTCTGTCTCTCTCTCTCGTCTCTTCCTTTCTTCATTTCTAATTTAGACTGCTGACTCAACAGCCACCAAAAAGAGAAAAAAAATCAGTGTAAGTCAGGGGAGAAAGCTCTGGGGAAGAGAGACAGGAGAATGGGAAGTCTCACTGGATTGGAAAATGGCTCTAATTTTAACACCCGTAACAGCAGAGGAGCTTTTGCATGCGAGACGCAGCTGGAGGCTGAGAGGCAGACACATGTTCTCTGGTGTCCTCGTGATCTCACAGCGGCTGATTCCATCACTGCTGGTGTACCGGGGCCCAAAATCAGGATTTTAGTCATGCTGAAACTGAGAAACCATTTGCTGTTTAGTCACAGGTAGGTTTTGACTTAAGCCGACCTGAGTCACTAAAATGACAACACCATTTCGGAGCAGCAGCGATCCAAGTTTGTTCCGGCCTGAGGTGCTTCACGATCGCGTTCCCCTCTCTCAGCTATTGTCACTTCCCATCTCTTCTTAAACCATCCTGTGAAAATATAGGTAAAAGGTCTAAAAATGTAATTTAAACGACTATACAATAAGCCTGACCTTATGTAAGCTTTAATAATCGGAAATGATTTTGAAAATATAGGAACATACATTTAATCAGAATTAGTAAACGATCTAATCTTCTTTATTGTTGCATTGAGTGAATGTCTGGATGATTGCTTATGGATTTGACTATGCAATCACATTATCCTTTAACAGATTTATGTATACATACATGCTAAAACACAATGCTACTACAAACAAAAACAAAAGGAAAGAAAATTTAATCTGGACATTTGTGCATTTAAAGCGTGCCAAAAATTGCAAAACAGTTAATTAAATAATAAGTAATAGATATTTGTTTAAGTAATAGTGAAGTGTTTTAATGTGATGTTTGTCTATGCATCACTCTGTCTGTGGCACAAATGCTCAGTGATGAATTATACTCTGTCGATTAAAGCTAGGCATTTGTTCTAACTCAGCGTGAGCAATAACAATGTGACTTAACTTCCTAGCTCACCCCAAACAAACTGTCACAGACAGTCCAGGGCTGTTCTGACATCTCAAGTGTGGAAAAGAGAAGGGAATGACATCATATCAATTTATGGGTATGGCTTTCTCAGTGTGAGAGAAGACCGAACAATAGCATTCTTTAAAGGCCTGGAGTAAAATCTGTGTGCCTGTCCCTCCCCCAGGCTGCCCCACTTCCTGTGAATTAATAATGCGTTCTATTTTTGGCTTCAAAAAGGAAATGCAGCTGTTGAAATGCTCTAATTTGGTTCTTGCCAAAAAAATGCCATTAGAACAATTGACATGTTCATTTGTCTAAATGCTGGCCATCTACTCACGAATGACCTTGTGGATTACAAAGAACAATAGATATAATTATGAAAAGCTTGTAAAACATGCCAATTAATTAAGGAGCTCAATTGTGATTTTTTTTTTTTTTTTTTTCAATCGGGCAAGGAGGATTATTTCAGATTTATTACATACAGTGTATACAGCTGCTGGAAATTCAGCTTTGCCACCACATGAATAAATTACTAAACAAATATTTTTATAATATTTCACAACAATGAAAAAAATCCTTAATGACCTTGCTGAAAAAAAACAGCTACATAAAACCAGCCTAGGTTTAAGCTGGAAGTAGCTGCAGCCTGACCAGCTAAGACCGTGCTGACTAGCTTAAACCAGCAGGGGAGCATGAGAGAAAACATTTCAAATAAAGTTTGTCAAGATGGCTTGAAAAAGCCAAGCCTGAAAGTTTAGAAAGATTAACATGTTTCTAGCATGATAAGTCTGTTGCTACTTTATTGGAAGTTAATAGCAAGTCCCTATCATGTTGCTAGCATGATTAGCAAGTGACTGGCACATCACTAGCATGATTAGCAAAACATTTTTTAAAAATTACATTTATTTAATATGGCCTCATAAGAACATAATATCATAATTAATGTCATGTTTTATTGTGTGTTATGATTCTGAACTCTGCTCGCAGTAACTTGATAAGCAGCATTGTTTTGCACTAAATCCTCCACAGATGTTTGCATCTCTGCTGTGGCACTTATCACAGCCTGCCACAATGCAAATCCCTCTTAGTATCAGGTTTCTCTGTGAGATCTACAAACACTTCCAGATTTCAATCAGTACAGGAACAGTAGTTGTGTTAACTTCAGGGCAAAAATTGGAAGGGCTTTTATGCTGTGGAGAACTGTTACGCACTGAATCTGTTTTAATAATAGATTTAGGCTTGGTTCGTTCAGACTTTTAAGTGATTGTTAGTGCGGGTCATTTGAATAAGTATAAATGTCGTGATCGAACCACTGAAAAGGTGGGTCTCAATCTGCTTCTAAACACACAAGGCAAGGTTAGACTGTATTACAGGATGTGATGTCATATAACACTAATGGACAGAATGCTTAAGCGAACCTGGTCCTTCTTGTTATAGGAGGTACAGTATGTTGCCCAATAGATGCATCAGAACTATATCATGAATATATCATGAAATCCATGCCTTTGTTTTTAATCCATACACATTTCATAAGCTTTTCAGTTGTTAAAAGCTGGTAAAAACATTTGTAAGTTTTTTAAGTTTATGTCAAATATGTCATAAAAATTGTCTGTTCCGGTTGTGACCATATCCTTTTGTTTTGTATCTTAAGATTCGGTTTTAACAATGGCAGTTTAAAAAATTAGGTGTCATTTTAACAGTAAAATCTTAATAGAGGAAATGTTGACGGTAAGTTCCTGTACTACATAAATACAGACATCTAAGCAGACATTTAATGTAATTTTACAGTAAAATGCTGTTAATTGTACAGTTTTTAGAAGTAAATAGAATAAATTTATGTATCATTTACAGTTAGAAACTGTAAACTAATATTACCAGAATTTCCTGCATTACACATTTGAAAATATTTTGCTTAAATAATTATGTTTTTGGTTTTTTTTACTAGTTTTTGATATATGTTCATTCTGGCTTTATGTTACATCTTCTGTTGTTTATTGAATGTTTATTGAATATCTAAGTGTCATGTGTGTTACCACGATGGTGTTTGGTGTTTACATGAATGAGTGCAACTTCTTTGATTCTCTCTTTTTCCACCATTATTATTAAGGTCAAACACAGAATTTAATAGCAGTTTGTGTTGTTGAATTTTTCTGGTTCACATTGTTGGTAAATTACCATTTTATACTTTAAAATGTACAGATTTTGGCTGTAAATGTGTTTACAGTTTTTCTGTATTTTCTACAAAATTCCTTAAAATGCCAGAACAAAGAGCTTAAATTAAAGTACTTACAGTGCATTCAAGATCATGTGTTTAATTCCCAGGTAATGCTTTAACTTTAACTAAATCTGTATCTTAAATGCAATTTATGCATTTAGATTTGCTCTGGATAAAGGCATATGTCAAATGGCTAAATGTAAATCTGATGTAATATTAATGATGCTCATCTGGTCCTAAATTGCTGTGCTTTTTCCCCGATCAATAAAACCAATATAATTGCCTTTCCTTTATTTATACCAGCTTGTTTTGTGCTAAAATATGGCTAATGTTTATATTTCCATTGAGACTCTTATTCGCTTTATATTCACTCTTGGGGAATATAAGCCCTGTTTGTGACTGATTCAGCAGTTTTGACCCTGGAGGAGAAATCTAGCAGTCTGTTACATTAAACCTGTGGTTTGTTGCTAAAGATGGCAATGAGCATTGCAGGTTTTTCAAGGTCAGCTGACCATCATGCTCTCAGTTTGTATGCTGCTGCTGGGGGTCAGCTAGATATTCCCAGCTGTTGTCTAGGCATTTTATGTGAATTGGTGCTGCTTTCCAGACCTGGATACCGACTACAAAATTTTAAATAAGACAGGAAAGAGAGAAGCTGTCAGCAAAGTTAAAACATATGTTGAACGATATCTTCCATGCTGCAGTAAGATTTCCTGAAAGAGCGGAAAGAGGAGAATTCATAGTCTAAACATTCTAGGATGAAAAAATGACTATGTTTAAAGACACACAACTTTAAAAGCATAACATAAAAGCATTTCTCAATGCAGTCCAAGGTTTTCTCTTACAGCCTGCTTCTAATTGCCTACGCACAATTGACTACATTGTCAGGTCAATTTGCACATTTCCAGACTTCAAATAGATTAATAACATATAATCTATGAAAAGAAAATCATTATATAACATGTAAAATAGCACATGACCTTTTACAAATGACTAGCCTTTATTTCATGCAAATATAAGATTGACAAGGGGGTGTGTCGAATCTGAATAGATTTAGGGATCATCTCAAAAGTCATCATCTCTGAGTCTAAACACTCTCCTTATGTGTGTGTATTATAAATGCCTTTTCTATGACTTCTGTGTATTTCCTTCACACAAACACACATGCATATGTACAGTCATATGCTTTAAGTGTTACTAACCAGAAGCAGTGTTGCTCTTTGACATCTTTTTTGAGTTTTTATTAGTAGTGTTGTAGTACTTGATATCACTAAATTGCAAGTGCATTGTCTTTGTGAACATCATGAGATTGGATGTAAATCTTACAAATGCAATAGACTAAATAACATATTTCTATACTGATTTCTTTTGTTAGGCTACTGTTGTGATTGCATGCCATCATATGTATATAATGTGATATATATCAGCTGTTTGGAATGAATCGGTTGAATAAATGCAGTTGTAATTCTACCAATCCAGATGCTACATCTGTGCTTTCATTTTGCTGTTACTTAATTTAATTTACTGTAACATTTTTACATAAATGACGACAAAGTAAAGCAATTTGGGGAAATTAATAATTAGTCAAAGAATTAAATAAAAGAAAATCAAAAATCAAATATTGTGATAAAGGCTGCCACACATCCCTGCCAAACTCTACTTTAAGTTCCCATTTCCTATTGATGTAATTTTTCAGGTCATGATTTTGTAGTTTTTAGCAACTACCCCTTCATGCATTTATCCTTGTTGAGTGTGTGCCTGTTTTGTCACTGTTTGTTTAAACAGCTCACAAAGAAACTAATTAGATTTTTATGACTGATTCATTTGCAGTTAAAACACTTGTATGCAGTCCAGACTCTCAGTGACTGATATTGAGCCAAAATATTTAACATAAAGTGTAATTATTATATTATATTTTTTGTTGAAGGAGTTCTTTCTGAGGAATTTTCATGTTTCTGAAAGGAGTCTCTTCCCCACCGAGGCTGCTTTTATTTGATCAGATATACAGTACAAATTTACATTATTACAATTTAAATCAATGGTTTCTCTTTTAATAAATTTCTAAAAAGTCATTTATGATGCTGAAACTTCAGCTTTAAATACCTCCAGTCACACAGTCCTTCAGAAATCATTTTAATATGCTGATTTAGAGCTCAATTATTATTAATAATGCATCATTTTCTGCATTTTAAATGTTGAATGTTTTTTTTTTTTTGCTTACAACAAAATAGTCAAATGGTAGTCCTGTGATAAAACAGAAAATAAGTGTTGAATAAAGATGGTTAAGTTATGTTTTTTAGCTTGTAAATGTATTTGTTTGCAAATTTAAAAAGAATAATAATAATAATAATAATAATAAAATACACCCCTGCAATGACTTTTGTTGTTTTTTCCAGACATTTTTGTCTTCCGTTTGTTCTTTGAGAACACACTGTCTTTTCAAGAATGGTTCAGTTTGCAGCTTTTTGTGTAATTCATACGCAACACATATGCAAACATAAAACAATTGATGAAAGGTGTAATGCATTATTAATTGTTCTGATCCAGTGCATTTTGTGACTTTTGCCTCAATAAACTTAAGTTAGCTGTTAACTTTAGATATTGAATGTAGAATATCCTATGCAGAACGGATGTAAACCGTTAACGTTATAAATAGGCATGCTAGCAACTAGTTAATAGGGAGAATTGATTTTAATGCTAAAGTGTTACTACTACTACCAGAGAAAGACCATGTTCACTGTGTAGGTCTAGCTTTTATGATTCAACTGTATTTGTTAATAAAATAATACAGTATATAGTGTTATCCCCAACACATCTCCAGGTCATACCTAGCTCAAAATCTTGAGTGTCTCCGACACTGTCTGTGATGCTTTGGATCTCTGGACAATCAAATAAGGTTTCCCTGAGAGCAGTGAGAGACGAACGTACTTCCTGCAGCATCTCGGTGCAGGCCACTCCAGGACTGAGTCCACTTGAAAGAGTTTGCTCTATAAATCCCCTGACAGCCTCAGCAAAAGCCCCACTCTTTCGCTCCGCCATCTCCTGAACACGTTTGCTCAGTCTCCGCTGCGGCGACACAAGTCCACCCAGAGCCTGACCAACGGCAGAGAGGCGGTTCTTCATCTTATCTGCCAGCTGGAAGCGGGGCGAAGGCAGGGACGGCGACGGGCTTGAAGCTGGTTCAGACTCCTCCTCTATACTGCTGACCGAAAGCGAGTCCAGCTCTAAGCCGGGCGGTTGAAGCAGAGAGGAATGAAGCCATATTTTGTCTTCTATCCACGACACGCGGTGTGGTGACTGAGGGAGAGGGCTTTGAATGGACTCAACACTTGCTCTTTTCAGGGGGTCTTCCTTGCTGGCACTCGCTCTTCGAAGCACAACTCCACTTGGGGTAGCTGGAGAGTCTGGATTCTTCTCAAACGATCCTTTGAGAAGAAACAATAACATTAACTCACATAACACTAACTGAGAGCTGACAGATCCTGATGACATAAATATTACTTCACGAGTTCGCACTTCCTCACAATACAATAGAATAGCATGTTTGGCTTGCTGTCCAGGCGAGCGAGCCGGGAGATCGCGAGCCCTAGTAGTTTAAACCCTAGCGAGGGCAGAGCTCGAACCCCGCGTGCCCCCATGGAGGAAGGTGCGGATCGATGGCGGAAAAGGGGAGGAGGAAGGGATGGAAATGGGCTTATTTAAGCGTTGCCATATGGCAACAATTACTTTATCTTAATTTTCTAAAAAGCTGTGATATTAAAATCTATGTTTTTACAGTT
>JAUCNO010000500.1:12315044-12339922 GCA_032353835.1 Enteromius viviparus | reverse complement strand
TATAAACAATAATACAGTATTTTTAGAAGTATAAATAAAAAACTGTAATATTGTAAAAAAATATATAAAAATGTTATTATATGTTAATATAATTTTCAGGTGCTATTCAGTATTTGGAGTCACATAAACTTTCACAAATATTCATTTTACAGTTCCTTACTCATCTAAAATATAATGACGTTAATACATTTTATATACAATTTTATTGGTATTAATTTTATTTGAATTGCATTGAAAGCAGGTCATAAGGATGCTGTGTTTAAAATTGGTTTAGCTGTTAAAATGTTTTTAACACCAAACAGCTGGCTAAAGATCTGTTCATTTAAACGTTTGGTACTCAAGCGAGTGAAGAGCAGCCCGTCCTGGCACAAGAACCACTTTTGATCTAAAGTGACATATGTCTGGACATATGTCAATGGACATATTTTATTTATTCATTTATTTATTTTTTGACTAAGCCCGTAAGCAAGCACCCACCATGGCATCTCTTCTTTGTTTGCCGCTGTGATAAACTCCCCGAGTGCCGACCGCATTCCTTCCTCTTCAGGAAATGGGATGAGTCTGAAGATCTTTGACAGTCAGGATTTCTTAAGCTAGCCAGGCTCAGGACAGCCGTCAGAGGACTCCTTCCACGCGATGATAGGACTGTGTGAAACAAACCAGTCCCAGGACATACAGTTGACTTCAGAGGAAGAGCAATCTGCAGAGGATTGTGGGGGAGTGTGCTTAGTTCTGTAGCTTAGGATCTAAGAAGAAGACCAGATTGATGTTCTTATCCTTGATTTTGGAAAATGTAGATATTTGAAGTGTAAATGGGTGTCTCTTCAGCTGTGTTGGTCCCTCTGCTGTGTCCCTTCCACCACAGCTCAAATATTCTTCTTATTATTGTTATTTAGTGCGGTTTTGTTTTTCATTTTGATTTCATTTTCTTTTTGTTTTTCTGTTATCTGTTAAATCATTTTTAGTTGCCAAGCCAACATTCCTAATTTTATATATATATATATTTTCTTTTCTAATAGTTTTATTTTATTCTTCTTCGGCTTTATTACATTCACAAAGACTATTTTACCTGCTATCTTAGTTAACAACACTAATTATAATAAAAATGAATTAGCATAAAAAATAAATTAGCATAATTTGACAAAATAGAATATTGATTGGAAATTATGAAAACAAAAATATTTTTAGTTTTTTTTACTCTGTTTCATATTTGATCTCATACTCATATCTGAAATTTTTTTTTTTCATTGATATAATTTTAATAGGATTTATTTTATATTCATTTATATATATATATGAAGGTAGAAATTAAATGTTTATGTATAACAGTTCATTTTAATGCAATACATATAACATTTTTTAACTGTTGATTTTAGAATACAATTGTGGTTGCAAATGGCAAAATAAAAGAAGCATAATTAAAATAAAATATAAATCTGCTACAATATATTAACCTAAAAGTGTCTGAAGCAGATAAAATCTCTTAATTATAATAACTTTGGGACATATATATAAGCATATTTTATAATATAAGCATATTTTGTGGCACAAACTGGTTCTTTTATTTCAGGATGTTGGTTGTGATCTTGAAATGGTTCATGTCTTCCATAAATCTTCAACAGAGGAGCACGGCGGTGAATTGGATCACTAAGACCCTCTAAGTCATGTTAAACAGACTTAACTTATGAGGCTGAGCTGATGTCATTACAGGCTCTGTGTGAAGCCTGGCAGTCCTTCCTGTCTACAAAAGCTCAATAGCCTCTCCATTCACAGCGCAGTGCATTCTGAGCAGTTTGCACATCTATGTTTATGCAACATCCTGGAGGAGACGCCACCATGAGTGAGGACCCTAGAGTGCGAGCGCTTTATTAAGTGAAAGGAAATCTAATAACACGGCCGCATGACTCAGTCTGCTTCCTCTGAGCCATTCTGCTCGTGTTTGGCTAATGATGTAGGTTTGTTTTGTTGAGTCACAACACAGTCCTTTGTTGATGCTTGCACAGCGCACAGGAAAGAGGAAGATAAATAGAGTGAGATTTTGTTTTGGAGGCAAGCTAAAGCAGGGAAACCTGAAACCACAGTTGAATTGGCAAACAAGTGGTTTCTTAAAAAGTGTGTACATAGTGTGCGTTTGATCTCAATTGCTCTCAGATTTCTGCTTGGTAAGAGCACTGTTTTTGACACTTTAAAAACTATTTTTCCAAGGTTGTTGGAGTCTGTTTTTTTTTTTTTTTTTGCCCAGCTAGGCTTGGGTCGATAGACGATGCCATCGTCCATACATAGATATCACGATGCTGAGCCGGCTTTGCGATCCCCCGCCCCGCCGCAGCAGCAACCAGCTCGCGAAAAACACACTTAATCTATTGCGGCAAATCTATGCCAATTAATAAGCGCTTGCACCACTGATGCTGGCGAGCGTGGTAAATCATTTCCGTGAGAGGAGAGGAAAACAGATGTACATGCGAAGAAACGGGGCCCGCACGCTCTTAGTATGTCATCCGCGCACACTTCAAGCACTCGCATGCGATCATTCCTGCGCTCGATCTCTCCTCTCCGAAAGAGTGCTACGGTGACACAGAGAGACAAATTGCTCAATAAATTCATTAGTTTTATTTTATTTGCATTACAAAAAGTATTCTCGTTGGTTCATAACAGATGGGGTATTTTAAAAATGTCTTTAATACTTTTCTGGACCTTGACTGTGTTTATTACTTGTCAGTCAGTCGGACAAGGTACAAGCCTCCTGGTTTTCATCCAAGATAAATTAATAATCGTAATCGGAAGACAAACAAATCTTTACGGGTTTGGAGAGACATGGGGGTAAGTGATTAATGACAAAATGTTCATTTTGAGGCAGGGTCATTTTAAACCAAGTTTCATTCGGTGTACAGTAAAAATATTTTTTGAATTTGCAAATAAAACATTATTGGAGGACAATTTACAAGAAAAATTTTCAGCTACAATTATTTGTGAAATTTCCTCTGATTAAAAAATGTTTTGAAGCCATTTTGTTTCACTGGACAACAGGAGGTTACTGTAAAGAGTTTCCCATGAAGCCCCCCTGTTGATAGGCGGTGCAGCTTTTTTTAAGCCGTCTCCACAGGAAGAACAACATGAAGCGCTTTATTCAATGCTAGCAACTCTTAAGAAATGCAGCATTTCCTAAAGTACTTGTAAACAACCTCCAATCCCTCAAAACACGGGTAAAGCAGTTCAAAGCCCCCTAGCGTGACCAACAGGTGGATGTAATGGTTCTCAGTTAGGATTATCATCATCCGCCCTCTCCCATCTTTCCCTTCTGCTGACCCGCACAGGAAGTTCACAGCAGGCAGCGTCTCAGCGGGTGGTTAGCAGTTTGTAAATCTCTTATAATTTGGCATTTATATAAATAGTTACGGTAAAGCTGTGCGTGGATTAGTCGTGGACTGTAACCGGTGTGATTTACTGCCGTCAGGCATGAGGCTGGAGAATGATGCTGGTGCTCTTATCAAAGTATGAAGTGAATATACCTTTTGCATTGCAATGTGTAATTCTTGTGGTATGATTTTTTTTTGTGAATGAGTGTGTGAATCAGATTGATTAGCTCTTTAAGACTGAATCAGCTTAGTGAACCACAGGTTGTTATTTCTGACTTATAAGGATGCAACGATACAATTTTTTTAGAACCTATTCGATCCCAAAAATGATTGTATCAGCTGATTCTGATCCAAGACCAGCAGTTTCTAATCAATGGATAATTGATATACTTTTGTGTGGTGACCTGATCATCACTCAGGTCTGTACTTTTCTGATTGATGTACTTGACTCTGTACAGCACCGTAAAGAGGAAGCGCTTCGGCGGAAGTCCAGAGAGAGAACCTGGCATTAAGCAGACTTCTTTATTTGATTCATTTCTTCCCCCTGAATCTTTGTCCTGTATCTAACGGTTCCTCTCGTGCTGAAGGAACGTGTTCGTGAATCACGTCTCTCTGTCTGAGTTTCTGGGATGTTGCTGACTCACATCTGGAGCTCTTACAGGCATCTGGTTCTGATCGGGAAAAACCCACTCACTTTCTCAGCACGCTCGGGGTCTTTGCCTCTGCGCTGCTCCGTCCTGTCCCTGTGCAGCACAGGAAACAAATGTGGATGATAGTGGCCTACTGGAATATTAACGAAGCTTCAGCAAAGTCAGCAGGGCATGTGTGTGTGTGTGTGTGTGTGTGTGTGTGTGCAATATTCACTGCACCCAAAGCTCCATTCAAGCTGAGTGAGCCAGGTTTTAGGCGTGCAGTACAATAGCACATTGTGACATACAACAATTGTTGTGTACAACATTCTTCGCAGTTGAATAACAACAATAATCACAGTAGGGCACAACCTTGAGCGTCCCCTTTGCTATTTAAAGTTCAAAACGACAGCATTTGTTTGAAATATGCATATTTGTAACGTTATGTCTTTTCTGCATGAAGGCTTTCCCTTCGTCTGTGGCACTGCCTCAATGTTACATTGAGAGCTTCTGAGTCTCAGGAGAGTCTGTGGTTTGTGTTTAGGCTCAATGAGGCATGAGGGAACTTCCTCTTCCTGCTGAAGGCCTGTTTGCACACTGATGCAAGCTCGATTCCCAAAAGACCTGCTGCCACTTCCAAGAGCGCTAAATATACCCTGACCACATCCATTAGTGTGGAACAGCTGAGCTGACACTGCTTCAAAACCTCCTGGCTTCACATGTTCCCTGTACTTACAATCAATGACTTCAATATGAGTAGTTCCTACTCACAAAAAAAACACCTTGTTATACTTTTAATCAAATACTTCCCTGAAATTCGAATGGAGAAACTGAAGAAAAAGTGGGCGTCCACTGCTGTGCTTGTATATGCTATGATGAATGCGAGTGTGTATAGGATGGAGTGCGCTAGCTTCCTGTAATGCGACTGCTGCATGTTGGTTTACATCACTTATGGAAAGTTTATCAACATCCTGGTCCTGGTCAGGATGACAGCATAGTGACGTCTAGATTTTTCAGGAAGCACCTGGATGAAGCAAAGATGGGCATGAGCTGTGGCCTCTTTCTGGTTTGTTTGTCTTGAACAGTTCCTTGTGTCATTATTTGCTCTTCCAAGAGATTCTGTGAAAGCTATAGAGCCTCAGTCCTTCCACTGACGGAAACCAGAATGACCACGAGTCTTGGGTAGCACCATATTTTTTACACTTTATTTTTCATTTGTTTACACTTGGTATAAAATTTTTATATCAGACATGTCAGCAATAACAAAGATATATAAAAAAATATATTTAAAATATATACCATACTGTATATGTGTGTCTTTTTATATATATACAGGACATGTGCATATATTCTGCAGACAAAAATATTTACACTTTTATAATGATTTATCGTCTGACAGCACTATTTAAAATAATTTTTAATATATTAAAAATTGTAATGATTTTAATAATAAAAAATAGTTAATAATTTTCAATATATATTTTAATTTAGACACAATATTGAATTTTAATATCGATTATTATCATTAACATAAAGATTATTGTCTGTTATTTGCAATTTTGCAGTATGATTTTGTAGTAAAAGAGATCTTAATCAAATATCAAAATAAATATATTTTTCATGCCGTGCATTATAATGATGTCATGCATGAATTCATTTAAAGCATTTAAAAATTATTAGTTTAGTGTTCTATTTTTAATTTATTCTATATAATTACATTTTTATATAAAACATTTAGACATGTTATAGAATTTTAATATTGGAATTTTAATATATAATGCATGTTTCAGAATCATAAAATTATGATTATTATTGTATATATATTATTATTATTATTATAAATGAGATCATTTACAACTCCTGAAACTAGTTTTGAATGGCAAGATCACAGCGATGTTCAAAAGTCAGTAAAGAAATCGAAATACATATTTTGTGTCACAGTGAAAGTTTCAACTGCTCAGTCTGTTCCGAGCCCGTTTTAGCAGCTTTTTATGGGATACACTTCCAGGAACAAAAACTCCCCGTGTCTGGTATGTTGTTCCAGATCCCGTCCAAACTACAAGTGCAGCCCACAAAAATGTAAGATCTCTCCACATCAACCAGAGCCTGCTGGAGCGTCAGGAGATTCTTTTATGTGCAAGTTTTCTCTTCTTCCCTCGCATACAGTCAGAAACGGCCACATAAATCCTCATTCCCTCATTTTCATTGAGCTCTCTCTCTCTCGGATAAGAGCAGGGGAGTCTCTTTTGTCCTTCACCCCAGCAGTGACACATTGTGAGGTCTTTTCTCATAGCCAGCGCCCTCGATTTATCTCAGACCAGCCAGGCGGAGTGCGTCTGTGTCTCTCCGCATCTCCATTGACATTTTTGCATACTGGAGTCACGGCAGACCACCCTGAGCTAATATAAACCAGCCCGGCTAGCCAAGACGCTTCACATCCTGAACACTCACTGTCTGCCCTCTGTCTTTGGGTCTGATATATTTCACTACATCACGGCCTTGCCCCAAGTGTTATGTCTAGCTGTCATGAACATCTCGCATTCCTGATATTCCAAGTTGCTTGAAATGTAAATGAAGCGATGCGAGAGATGCTGTGTGGAATGTGCACCGAGAGCTCGTCTGTAGTTGGCGGGAACAGAATGTATGAGGGTATTGTGTGAGAATGAAATACGTGACCTGAAAGGGTTAATTATGCCACTTCCTCCCTGTGATGGTCTTTGTTTGGTTGCTGGGCTTCACGTCTGAAGTGTATGTTCCCTATCGACACTGCCTCAATCTCAGGCCACACGCAAAGAAAAAGCTGTATACAGAGCCTCAGTTTAATTTACACCCGCCTAAACTGAGACCTCTCAGGTACTGTGAGAGACTTAAACTGCACAGATGTTTAAAAAATGAATATTCTTTCATTCACTAAATTTATTGTAATATTTTTGTAATATTTATAGATTAGGCTGCATTTTAAATTTCTTTCTTAAAACAGAATGTCTTATAAATAGTGTGTTATTTAATGATATTATATTATAATGTAATATCTAGGGATGCATGATCATGATTTTTCATGCCCGATTCTGATGTATTTTTAAGTTATATTTGATTATTTAAATATATGTAAAATAGTTTATTATGATATATGAAATATGTGTAATAGTTAATATACATACAGTATAACGAGCTACGGTTTAGCTGTTTTTTAATTGTGACCCTGGACAACAACATTTTACAAAATGAGGTGTATACATCACATGAAAGCTCAATAAATAATCTTTCTATTGATACATGGTTTGTTAGGATAGGACAATATTTGACCGAGATGCATCTATTTGAAAATCTGGAATAGGAGGGTTCAAAAAAATCAAAATGCTGAGAAAATCACCTTTAAATTTATCCAAATAAATATCTTATCAATGCATTTTACTAATCAAAAATGATATTTTGATATGTTTACAGTAGGAATTTTTACAAAAAATCTTCATGGAACATGATCTTTACTTCATTTCCTAATGATTTTTGGCATTAAAAAAAATAATAATAATTTGACCCATGCAATGTATTTTTGGATATTTTTTTGGCTACAAAAAAAACCCAGCGACTTAAGACTGATTTTGTGGTCCAGGGTCACATATGTGTGTGTGTGTATATATATATAGAGAGAGAGAGAGAGAATATAATAAATATGTTGTTCTTTGCATATGCTTGACACATGTCCCTGTGCAACTGTAGTGAGCTTGATGTACAGTAGAACTTTGTGCTTTCTCCTTCCTGTTTTCATGAAGTCTGTAAAAAAGCACTTTGTCCATCTTTCTCGCCATCCACTGATATCATTTCTGGTTTGTCACATCCGTTAATTGCTCAAATGTTTGCTGACATTGCAGGTACCATACCACGTGAACTTTACACCGCAGTGGAAAATGACTCCTGTAGCTATAGTTTGTCCAGATTGTAGCCTGGTTCAGGAAGGATGTTACGGGTCAGAGCTTTGAGGCCTGCTGGCGTCTGTCCCTCTCGACCTCACGAGACCCGAGCCTGGTCTGTGGCCCCGTACTTCCTCCAGTCAGGCTTAAATCTCAGAGGATTCGCCCATAAGCCTCAGCGTTGTGCTGGCTGCTTCCAGGCTTTAGCATCGACTCTTGGACAAACATGTAGCGGTAATGAAATCCCACTAGACTGTGACAGAGAATACACGCTTAACAGCTTATAATAACAGCCTGTCAAAACCATGATAGCTGTAAAAATAACAAGCTAGAGCTACAAGAAATAGTTTGTTCAAGAAAAAAATACATTTTTATTCTTTAGCAAACCAGATTTAAACTTAAAAGCTACAATATTTATATTATTATGAATTGGAATGATGTAACGCTCTTGTTTAGCCTATAGTTGTCGGTTGAACTTTGCTTCTTTTCTGGAGCTGGATTTATGATTTTAACCACTAACAGACGCCACAGAAATGAGGTCTTCATATTTTCATTCACATAAGCTCTGAAACAGTTGTTTGCTTTATATTGACTCCATAAATCCATTTGACATGCATGATTCATTACTTGAGTTATTGTAATAGAGACTAAATACTTCTAAGTGTTATTTAAAGATCTTCTGCATGTGTGAGGAAAGACTGTCTATGAACGTCTCTGTTTATTCTCTAGTCATGTTGAGGGATGGTTAGGACAGCTGCTCTCTCTTTAGGGATCAAAGGTCAGGCTGGGGTCATAGGGTCACACTGGGATCTTTGGCTGCTTCAAAGTCCATTGGTTGCCTGCAGTTATTGGCTATGTTTTAGTGCATTACTTACATAGCATCCATCGCTTTAAATGGTGTCGACTGAATTGTTAAAATAGCTTCATGGTTTATTTTTGCACCGTTTTTTCTTTTATCCAAACAGATCAGGTCAAGTGCCAAGAATTTATTACATCACTTTTTCAGCAAAGCTGCATCACAGTTTGATTCACTTCTCTTCAGCAGAATTGCTTTAATGTGTTGACAAAGTAGAAATGTTAGCTTGTTGGTGTTCTACAAACATTTACCTGATTTCCTATGGACATTACTGGAAACATGTGAAAGTAAATGGTGTTTTAGCCAGGCTTAGCAAGTTTTCCAGTGTTAAGTTGACTGTGAAGTGATACAGCAAAATTAGAGTTTGCACATTAGGAAATATGAAAAACCAACATTAACATTACTAACTTTCATATTTGCCAAAATTTGACAAATAGATAAAGGTGCAAGATTGTACAGGATGGCTTAAATTGGCTTAAAAAAAACGAAAATACCATAATGCATAAAAGATTGAGAAATATAAAACTACTGATTTAATGATGTTTAATGTGTATATTTATTGTGTATTGTGTAATATACACATAAATTATGTATTTTGAAAATATTTACATGTATTTTATTTATATATATATATATATAATTTTATTTTAAATTTCTTTAATAAATGCATGTGTGTGTATACATATGATGTAAACAAAAACTTTTATTTTGGAAGCAATTAAACCTTTGACAGAAAAAAAATAATAATAAAAATAAGTAAAAAGTATTGTAGTTTTTCACAAAGAATTCCACAGGTAAATTAATTAATAATTAATTTAAATGATAAAAGCATATACAGTTGGTTTGTCTTTAAATGTTGTCTTATTTAACCTTTATTTAACCGGGCAAGTTAAGAACATGTTCTTATTATCAGTATTTTCAACAACCTTTAAAAACGTTAAAAGTTATCATTAAAAAAATCAATATTCAATTTTTTATCTAGAAGCTGACTGTTGCACTTTACAGTCATTTGTTTGCAGCAGGATTTTAAACCAATGAGATTTCAGTGTGGGCGGAGCTCAGCGACAATAGCACAAAAAATAAGAACCTAGTAGAAAAGCTGTGATATTCCACATTTGTATTTTGTTTTGGGTTTGCTAAATGAATACATTATAAAATAGTGTCAAAATAAATGTGTGTCTCTGATTTCTCAATCCTCAGTCTTTGAGTTTTTTTGATTTAGTAGCATAACGACAGGTTGGTTTTGTAACTCTCAGTATATTCCATCTTATCCGTGTCAGTGCTTTATCTCCTGATGCAGATATACCGTGGACATCAGGAAGGAAGTGATTTCTCGCCCCTGCAGTGGAGATTTACTCTTTTGTGTCCTTCCTCATTCATTTCCTCAGATCGTATCGAGACAATATCATTATATAATGAAGCTTATGAAGACACGAACATGCTGGGTTTTTGTTTGTTTTTTTACTTCTTGAAACTCTGTATCCATGCCACACACCTCCTGTAGACCACCTCTCGTCATTCCCGCAGTGGTCTGGTGTTCTGAGCTTCCTGCAGTGCTGCTCAGAGGAGGGTGTTATAACAATCCTCCAGCGACGGCTGTAACATTAGTTAAACTCCCACACTCGGTCCTGGACACTTTAGCACCTTGGCACGTCTGGGGATGTTTTGTGACATCACCTCTCAAACAGCAACAGATTTTTGGCGGTAAAGTGTCTGATAAAGCAAGGGCCGCCGTGTTTTCTCACACATGATCCTCACAGGCGGCTTTTGGAGCGGCGATTAGGGAATTGTTTGCACGCACACGCCAGCTGGGTTCACTTTGCCCTGCCAGAACACCACTAAACACAGATAACTCATGGCGTATCTGGCCGTGGTGGTCTCGCGGGGTCTGGACGAGGAGGGGGTCCCTCCTCTTTTTGCTCATGACACATTTTTGATGCCTGACTGCACGCTGACCCCTCCAAAATCAACACGTTTTCGCTGAGAGACGTCTGAGAGCTGATGTCTCCAGTGAGCTGCCCCGTCCTCTGCACACTCATAAACCAGGCTAGAAAGAAAGCCCGCTTGGGTTAAATCCGTCTGTGGCTTTTTGGAGACTAAAACCAGACCTGAATTACAAAACAAACACAGACGCAGCGAGTCATGCAGCTGTAGAGGAGAGAAGCAGCCTCACTGAGAGATGTTTCAGGGGATAATGTACAGTCGCTGGCACAAAAATAAACTTCGCCAGGAAGTGGAGGAGTCTTTTTATCGCCCTGAAGTTAATTATACTTGCTGTACATTATCTTGTTAGCGGGTTCGTATAATGTTTATATTTATGCACCATTGCATCATGACTTAGAAGATATAAGGGGCTTTGAATACATGAACAAACGTTATGAAGCAAACTGTGAGAAATGTGCATAAAAATCTTTGAATTGATACATTTATTTAAAAGTAATTATATTTTTATGCCCACTGGACATATTGCAAACTAACAGATTCACAACATTACAGCAATTAGTTACTATAGAGTCATAATTGATTTTTGATCATTTTTTCCATACCCTTTTAACCAGGACTGTGTATTTTTGTTCTATATGGTCCCCATGCGACTGTTAATAAAATAATTCTGCTTATTGGCTGATGTAAAATTCATGGCTCATCGGTCATTACACTTACTTCTCGTATAGAAATTTCTAAACAATTAATAAAATACATTAAAAACCAAAAGTATGTAGTCATATTTAACGTTTGTACATAAAAAATAATGTTGCTTTAATAATTACTTTTTCTCCACATTGGCCTCATTGATGGCCATTTCCAATTTTTTGTTTATTTATTTTAGATCAGTGGCCATAACCTCGGTATCCAGATAGACTTTAAACTATTTAAGCAATTAATGAATGGTTTTATGCATTTGAACCAAGCATTTGCAATCTTTTTTCTATATGATGCAATTTAAAATACAAACAAACAACAACAACAAAACTGAATTTAAATTATAAAGCAATTCATATGGCTCAAAATTGTTTTATTATTGCACAATGGCCATGTTAATTCAAGGTTTGCCCTGTTTTTGATCATAGGCCATTAATTTGATGACATCAAAAAAAATTTAAAGCATTTAGTATAATACACTTTTTATATAATATTTGAAATCGAAATAAAGTCCATTGTGATATATTCACAGTTGACTAAATGAACATTAATAGCATTTTAAAGTGCATTATGATTGGGTTTTTCTGCACACTGGCTCTGCTGATGCATGTTTTGCTCAGTTTTTGCTCAGTGGCTGTGTAACTGGAGGCTGCAGGAGAATTAAGGCTTTTACTGAATTTAAAAGGTCTAGACAAAAGAGCACTAAGAGGCATACAGCCTAAAAATGGACACACACACATACACACACTTCCCTTTGGATGACTCACTCAGACTCTCCACTAGAGCACTCAGAGCAATCATTCAATCAATACTGAGCGCAGTGACATCATCATCATCAGACCCTCGCGATGACCTCATCTGGATGGAGACCCTTTTAGCTATCTGTTTGCAAAGGGGTTTCGATACATGCAGTGTAACAATGAAAATATTCCCTCTGAAGGAAGAGATGTGTCTGAGAATACAGCGCGTGTTCTTCTCAGCTGTTCTTTTCTGCAAATTAGCGGCTCATTTGATAGCATCGGCTGGGGTGTTTCTCTCATTATGGTGGGCTCCCGGAGGACGAGGGTTGTGCCCCTTTCAGCTGGTACCTTCTGGCAAATGCGTCAAGGTCAATAATGCCCTTCACTCATGCACAGACACACACCAGCCATCAGCAGGACTGGCAAATGCATCATGAAATTTATTCTGTATTGTTCAACGGTTTCTATTTTTTTGTGTCTTGCAAACGTCTGAGATGATGTTGACTGGGCGTTGAGTGTTAATTCTATACAGAGCTGCTTTTGGGTGGTGTAGACGGGTTTGTGGGTGGAAACAAGAGCCTGGCCCTCAGGAGGAGGTGAAGTCAGCTGGACACTGAGCCAGACACAAACATGTCTCGGCTGGTTCTGCGTCTGTACACCGATGTTCTCATATTGAACTAATCTTCAGATCTAATCTGTTGAGGTGAACATCTTACCACAGTTCTTCTGGATTGATTCTGTCTCAGTTTGTTCTGTTACTTCATGTCATTCCAGACAGACTATGTGCAGATCTCAGTGTCAGACTGGATTATTGCAATTAATGGCAAAATGAATGTTTGGAAATGTAAACTGATATTTCCTGCTGACACACTGCCACAAAAGATAGAAATAACTGGATTAAAACTAATCAACACAGGTGGTGAAAATATAGTGTTATAATAATGTTGGCCAGCACTGTGTGCTTGTATGTGTGTATATACATATCAATAAAGTGAGTTTATAATATATATATAACAAGGAGTAATGTCAAAAATGACCATATTGCTGTGTATTCTCCTCATTTGGAAGATCAACTGATCTAGTCAGACACAACAGGGTTTGTAAGTGTGGGGTCAGCCCCCATAGCGGTTGCCATGGTTACAGGCCCGTGGGCCATGTGCGCATCCATCCTAGGAGTGCCATGTGCAGTGAGCTGGCATGATCACGGGTGAGGGAGAGAGCGGGCGGCAGCTGTGCATCTGGAGGTCAGACAGATGCAGGACTCTCCAGATGAAGCTCAGCATGTCTTGAGACGTTATATAAGCTGGGGCTGGGTTTGTCCAGGGCAGGATTCCCAGAATGAGCAAATGTTTTGCTAGGGATAAAAACAGACACTATTTTGGTGCAGGTTATACAGAGAATGAACAAAAACAGTTGAATTAAACCAGAAAGCAGCACAGAAAGCATCTTTGTGACACTGATTTGTTATGGAAGAACGATTTTTCATTTTCTGAAGAAATACTTGTCTGTGCAAAGCCTGTGACTGTGAGGCTGGGATTGTAGGGGTTTGCCAGGCATTGCTGTGCAGCTGTAAAGCTGTTTCGTGTGGCTGCTGGGAAACTACAACGTGTTCACAAGGGTGTAATGTCATTTAAGGGGATATTTCAGGGTTTTTTCTGCCTTTGTTTTTGGCGTTGATACAGAAATCAAAAGGCAGTGCTTTGTTCCTGTCATGTGAACTGTGTGTGCAGGTGTATTTTATGATTCATAATAATAATTTTTATTAATATACATATGTAGACGTATGTCCACATATATTAAATTCTATGTACAGTACATGAATTATATTTATGTATATATATATATATATATATATATATATATATTAGTGCAGTATATATTATATAAATATATTTAATAAATGAACATAACATATTTTTAAAATATATACATTCATGGGCATGTGCTTATATTTACATGACAAGTTTACACAGTAGACACATTATGTGAACAAAAAATAAATAAATGTGTGTGTGTGTATATATATATATATATATATTTATATAGGCCTATATATATAAATTTGTTTGTAATAAGTAAATTTATGTATATTTATATGCATTTGTTTATTTATTTGTAAACTTTGTTAGAGTTATAGGTGTGTGTGTGTATTTTATCATTTAGAATAATTTTTCTTGAATATTTATATATATATACATTTATATTTATATATATATATATCTTTTTTTATTTTTTTTAGAATATGTGTCTGTGCATATAAATAAAAACATTTTTTTTTTGTAATAGATATATTTAGATCTTTTTATTTTATTTTATAAAATGTGTCTGTGTCTGTGCATAGATGTATACTAATTAAAAAAAATTTCAGAACCTGAAATATATAATGCATAACCATCTCGTGTATGACACTTGTGTGTGGTTGTGTTAGTGTACTCGAGGCACAATTGCTTCTGCTCTAAATGGAGAAGACATGCATCAGCACAGCCTCGCACAGTGAGAGACAGAGAGATTACTGACTGTATAATAGTCTGAAAAATCATTCAGATCTCAGTAATATGGCTTAACATAAAGCTTGAGGCTTTAAAACAGCCTCACAGTTCAGAGGAAAAGCCTTTCTCACGCACGAAAACTGCTGGATGGACCGAGGGAGGAGACAGCAGCTTGTAATTTTGACCCTTCTGAAGAAAAAGGCCAGATCCAATTGGTCAGTTGTGTTCATTCAACAGGATGACCATAATTACAAGATTAAAAGACTTGCTGCTGATGTTTCGGTTGTTTTAACATGTCAGAGCTACCTTAAAATGGCAAATTATAATTTGACAAAGAAGCTCATAATTACAGTAAATCGGGTATGAATGCAACAATTATGCAGGTTTAGTTTTTTATTTTATTGTGAATTTGTATTTTATTTTATTTTTGTCCCATGAACTAGGGATTTTTGCTTATTCGGTTGCTATAATATTCTGTTTATTAAAACTAATATACATTTTTTTTTTTCAAAAAATGTTTTTTTTTTTCCTTTTTTTTCTTGAATATATTTAATTGGATAAATTCATTATTCAGTTATTTATATATATATATATATATACTGTATATATATATATATATATATATATATATATATTTATTTATTTTTTTTTTTTTTTAAATATTAGTGTTGATATTATTTTTAGTTTACATTGCATTATGGGATACAGCTTTGTATGAGTCATGTTTGTTATCAAAATAAAATGTATCAAATGCAGTTGTCATCTAGGAATTCTGGGTACAAGCGTGCATTCTAAATATTGGTAAATTAGTACGATTAGTATGACAGTTATTCCAAACATATTTTTATTCTAACAAGAATTGGGTGAAGAAAAAAAATTAGATCTTATGAAATTTTTAGTAATTTAGTTTTTTCTGTCATTCATCAAGCTGCGAATGTTAAGCCATTGATTGACATCATCTGCTGTCTTGTGTTCCAGGGCTAATATTGATGAGGTGGAGACGGAGGTGGTGGAGATCGAAGCCAAGCTTGATAAGGTACAGTAAGATGCTTTAAAGCTGTCACTTGACCTTCTGACCCCGTCAGAGCGCATTTAGGGCACATGTTTGAAAATCACAGCTTAGGAATCACATCTAATACCTTTCATGACCTCTGTAGCCAAACACTGACATCCACCGCTCCCACAACAAGGTCAAGCGGTCAAGCTCAGGCTTTACGGATCATCAGTGTGCAAATGCTGGTGTAAATCCAGCACAGAAAGCAGGGCAGTTTTTCATTAGAGAGCGTAAAGGGCATGTGTGGAGAGATATTTTTGTAGTATACGAGATTAGAGGAACATTGTGGATTAATGTATAGTGATGGTAATCCTGTTTAAATGCTGTCAGTTTTTATTTATTTTATTTTATTTGATAAAAAAAAAATATATTTTATTTAGTTATTTTATTCTAATTTAACATGAATTACATTTGCTATATTAATAAAACTGGCCTCTTAACATTTTGCAGTCTAATAAGAATGATGTATTAATGTTGCTATTTATAATACATTTTTGATATGAATTTATTTTATGCTAAATTAATATGAGTAAAAGTTTTCTCATATAAATCGAATTTAATTTAATGCAATAAAAGAAATAATTAAATACATAAATTAAATATAAAAAATTATGACAAGAAATGGTGACGAGTTAATCTAAAAATATACACACTTTATACTTTATACATTTTAAATCTAAAAAAAAAGAAAAGAAAAGACCATTCATGAGCAAATGAAGGGGAAATAATCTTTAAAGAAGTGTTGATCTGCTGGCAGATGTTTCGAGCAAATACGTTTCTGAAACCCTTGAGTGACGGCTGTCAATCCAGATCACACCTGTGCCACTAGAAAAGTCTTCTTTGATATTTGATTTACTTATTTAATATTGAAATATCAGGATTTCAAATCATATAACTTCAATTGAGATTTATTATTATTAATTAAATTATTTTTTATTTTATTTTTAGATTAGCAAATATATATTATTATTCTGTCAACGAATAATCGCGATTAATCGAATCCAAAATAAACAATTTCTTTACATAAAATATGTGTTTGTACTATGTTTATTTATTATATATATTTATTTATTTATTAATTATTATGACATTTATACATATATAATAGAGTTTGTTTTTATATATACATAATAAATACACACATAAAAATATTATGTAAGGAAAAACCTTTATTTTGGATAAAAATATATGTTTATATTAGTGCTGTCAATTAAAGTAAAATAAAAATAAAAGTATTTCCTTACATAATATATATGTTATGTATGCTGTGTATATTTATTATGTATATATAAAAACAAACACATTTATATATAATAAAAATATGTTTTATATACATGCTTTTATGCACAGAGAATTGAAAAAGTCTGCTCTTGGTCATTTAGTTTAGCTATTTGTTGTTTGGTGTTTCCATGCATTTTAATCACAACAAGGTGCAACATTTGATAATTTCATCAGACTCAGCAAAACAACAGCTTGAGCGCAGACTAATGATCTCATGATGTTGGAGAAATAACCCCGGAAAGGAATCGTATTGTTTGCTTATGATATGTAAGAAAAGCAACAGTAAATGATGCACCTCGGTCTATTTTTGCATGACAGTTTCTTGTTAGTTGTTCAGATGTGGAGTCTGCGGGTCTGCTCAGCAGCTGCGTAGAACAAGGCTCTCTGTGTTTGTTAGACTGACTCATGAGCAGAGTGTGGGAAATTAAGAGATTTTCCCAAAGCCATATTTTCAGCTGGATGTGCGTGTGTGGACGCAATCGAAACGGCACCTGAGGTAAAAGAAAGAGGAAGATAAAATACAGAAGAAAGGAAAGAAAAGGGAACTAACCGGTTGGAGTTAGACAGACACATGGAGCCCATCTGAGAATGTGTCCCATCAGGCACAAAGCAAACACACAACCACATGTGAAGCCCTCTGCTGAGTCTGGGATGTATGGCATGTGCAGAAGTGGGAGATTTCTGCTTTAGCCTTTACATGTGGGAACTGGTAATTGACACATTAGTGAGGAGAATTACTGCACAGATGAGTCCGCACCTGTGTGTGTGTGTGTGTGTGTGTCTTTGTGGGATTTAAGGATATATTTCAGGTTCCAGTTAAACTAATGTTTATATAAATGCACTGCATTCATGTTTTTGACTCATAAGAGGAGTATAATACTGTCATGATGAAAGCTGCACTAAGCTTTACTATGATTTAAACAACTTTACAGCTTCAGTAACGTTTTTATATACTGAAGTATTAATTTACACGCTTTTTAATGAACTGTATATATAACATCGCACTAAACATTATAAATATTTTTCTTGAATAATTGTGTTTTGCTACTAAACATCAAAAGGGTATTAATATTCTGCTCTGTCAGCGCAGTTGAGATTACGATTAAGACTTTAAAATGCATCACACGTGGATGGTTTATTGTGCCTCTTTCTCTTTGGTAGCTGGTAAAGCTGTGTGGAGGTATGATTGAAGCTGGGAAAGCGTATGTCTCCGCCAACAAGCTCTTCATCAACGGCATCCGTGACCTATCCCAGCAGTGCAAGAAGGACCAGATGATATCGGTAATACTTTATTGTGTGTGTGTATGCTTTATGTGTCAGTTCTGATCACAAATAAACTTGCCTTGCCTAATAATAGTCTAACATTTTCTTATTAATTTCCATTAACTATATAATATTATCATAATGACATATTATAATTATATTTTAATTTTAGATAATAAATTTTTTTATATATCAAATAATCTAATTGATATGTCTATTATTATGATATAATATTCATTTTCATATTATACGTTTTTATTATAATTATATAAAATCGTATATGTATTATACTGTACTTATTTTATATATATATATATATATATATATATATATATATAGTTTTATTTATTCATTATAATAATACTATAATTCACTTGTTATTATTAGTTTTCATCATGTTATTAATATTGTATTATTTATTTTCAAAATATTATTTATTATTAATTATAATTTATTATAATATGTTATATATATTTATGGTAATAAAATAATAATAAAATAATTTACTTTATTATTAGTTTTCAATTATATTCATTCTGTTATTTTATTTATTGTTATTTACTATTTATTGATTCAATTTATTATTATTATTATTATTATTATTATTATTAGAAGTAGTACATGTGTAGTAGTAGTAGTAGTAGTAGTATTAATATAATATATGAAATTCAATTCTTATGAATAACTATCTATTATTATTATTATTATTATTATATAATATTCATTTTAATGTTATAATTTATTATGATTATATAATATGTTTATTATATAATATTTTTAATTATATTAATATTACAATTTCCTTTTTATTAGTTTTCATCATTTTCATTTTATTATTTTAATATAATTTTATTTAATATATACTATTTATATTTATTATTAGTTATAATACCGATAACATATTTAACTTTATTATTAGTTTTCATTATATTCATTTTCTTAGTTTGTTTACTATTAATTGATTCAATTTGTAATTATTATTATTTTTTAAGAGTCATAACATTTATTCCAAATATTGAAAATGTTCCAAGCTAGAACACTGAGTGAGTCATTTGTCTAAATTCAATTCAATTCTCTCAAGTTTATTATTAGTGATTACATCTTTTAGATCAATTCATTAAAAACAGCTCATTAATTCATGAACCACACCATCGCAGCGTGCAACCAAAAAGGAGATTGCAGTAAGAAATTGTATAGCCTAGTAAGCATCAATTTTTCTCTCATCGCACTCTTTTGCAGTGGCGACGTAGATAAACAGTCCAAATGCTCAAGAACTGTTAGCAACATAAATCACTCCATTGTAGTCATTTTTCACCCCTAAACTCACGTCTGTTTTTAATAGTGAGCTCTTTACTGGAAGACTCGCTGACACGAGAGCCCAGGCTGAGTGTCTCAGACACTCTTTGACCCTGATTAGACATGGATTTAGTCAAAAGGAAGCAGGCCGGGGCTCCTGTACTCTCTACTTTCTCTCTGTCAGTAGTGCCAGTTGGGTTAGACTCATTGCCGCCATCTGTAAATGCTGTTATAGACTCTTTTGGCTTGTCTTTCCTCGTACCCAGCTGACTAATGTTGAGCATCTTATTAAAACCTGCTGCTATTTGCATTTTCCACTGTAAAAACATAGAGACCCACAATTACATTTCCATTTTAACAAAAGCTGTTGCACGCTCAGCAGGGCTTGTTTTCCTTGTCAGACGGACTCTACGTGAGCCAGAATATTAATAGATGATGATACCAGAACAAACATGCGATTGAATTACCACTACCACGTATTTAATTTGTGCTTTTCATTATGAAAAAAAACCCTGTTCTTGTGTTTTCACAGGAGTGTCTGGAGAAGTGTGGAGAGAGTTTGCAGGAGATTGTCAACTATCACATGGTACGTATGCTGTTTTCCTCATTTGTTTCTCTTGAGTGAGTGTCTGCGTGATGGACCTGCTGAGCGCTCCTCACGGGGAAATGTTGATGTGTCGCTCTGCTCTGGTGAAGGTGCCCTGCTTGTGATGTGTGTGAATGATTTAACGTGCTGCCATGCTGTGAATCATGAATGATCCTCGTGTTGGGTGTAAATCATATATGATGTTCTGACTGTTGTCATTAACATCTTTTCTGGTCATCGGAGACGATATCTAGAGCAGCGGTTTTGCTTCAGGACCTACTTTTTGTATTTGACATCAGGTGGCGATGCAAAACAGTAACAAAAGCGAAGCAAAAATGTCCTTGGGATCAAATGCTTACATTTAGTATGCTATAAAGTAGTTGAACTAATATAAAATGTAGTGTGGGTGTGGGTGTGTGTGTGTGTGTGTGTATAATGCTACATCCAGTGTTTCTTTACATAATATATTTATTATAATATTAGTATATTAGTATATTTATTAAGTATATATAAATACAAACACATGCATAATGAAAATTTATCATGTTTATATATTAAATATATTAAGATATAATATCAAATATAAGAAACAAAAAAAAAAAAAAAATATATATATATATATATATATATATATATATATACAATTTATACATTAAAACATGCTATTGTGAACTGTGTAATTTATAATTTGTTTATACAATTATATATATTTATGCAATTTATAAATTCAATTTAAACATACTATCAGATTTATTACACATTGTTATTATTATTTACAAACAATTTATAATATTAATAAAATATGTATTATACATTATATTACAAATAGGAATTATATGCAATATGCTGTCAAACTCACAAACATATTCCGTTTTTGTGGATATTTTTAATGAATTAGTCATTTAGTCCCACTGAGCACTTCCTTCCTAAATGTGTTCGGAGTGCTTGGTTGCTTTTCTTGGTTGCTGATCTGAAGAAAGGTTTTGTGTGTGTGTGTTTATAATGCATATAATCAATATTTTCTGCAAAAAAACTTGTAGTTTAATGAAGAACAAAAAAATTAAGGGTTTTGCTGAGTTTTTATGTAAGGCTAATTGTCTTGTTTTCTCTGGACAGCTCTGAGCTGTGTTAGGGAGGAACGTGACTATTGTTAGTTTCTAACACTCATCTGCTCATTCTATAAGATTGTTTTCCAGCTCTGGCTGAGGTGTTAGATCTGACCCGTGCACCGCGGGCCGTCTGTCTGTGAAATCACTGCCCGTTTGATAAAGGGAGCATGGGGTCTTTAGAGAGGGGCTGTACAGAGGCCAGCAGAACCACATAGGGGAAATTACATCACAAACGAGGTTAATGGGAAGGGTCATCAGAGGGCTGGGGACTGAATCCTGCTGTGATGGTGTGTGTGTGTGATGGGCAGCACCTGAGCAGTGTGTGTAGTGAGGTATGAACATGAACACTTGAGGGTCACTTAAATTAATGGATGCAGAAAGACAAACACATGCATCAGTGCACAAGAGCACTTATAGTGAGACAACACTCTATTATTCATTTTATTTATATATATATATATATATATAGGCTATATATACATACATTCATACAAACACACAAATATATATATATATTAGGGCTGTCAAATGATTAAAATTTAATCAGGATTTTCAACTACATCTGAATCCTAACCATTTTTGTTTTTTTATGAAATGCATACCAAAAGATAAATAACAGGACACAGATACATAATTTTCATATTATGTCTGTTAATAACACAGCCAAATAATGGTGGTTTAAAAGCTAAAACATACTACACACCATAATATTTTTCTTTGCAATGAGAACAATCTTTTATCTTTTGCCTGACCTAAGCATTCACAAAGCCGCTGTCAGCAAGACTCACGCACGCGTAAGCAGCGCGTATTTTTTCGGCACCCATGTTAACGTATGAGAGCTTTAACCCAGCACGGGGCGGCGCAATAGCGAGTAGCAGTGCCGCTATAGTTTTGGCGCCAAGTCTATGTTTGCTGCACCACTTACGCTGAATAAAGTGCATTGTTCTTAATCTAAACTGGCACGGTTAACATGAAAAGTAACACATTTTACCATAAAATCGTGTAAATGATTGTGTTTCGTGTTTCACACTCACCATATGAAAAATAAAATACACAAAAACAAATCACTAAAACGATTTTTTGCCAAACTTCAAAGGTATGTTAAATAAATAAAACTAGAGGTATTTGTTCGGACAATCAGCGCACGCCGCTTACATCCCAATGGTTGTCTTTTTGCCCTAGATGTCCCACTTAACTTTATGTGGAAAAGACAGGGACCGTTCTTTACAAGCCTCCGCAAAATGACGCTCCTCAGTTTTGAATACAGCCAGCATAAAAAACTTTAGTTCCCACGTGTCACTGATGCAATGTGCAGTTACTCCGAGGTAATTGTTGTCCCACTTTCCTGTCAAATAATCACACTGCGCATGCTTGAAATGCGTTAAATAAATTGACGTAATTAACGGCAAAAAATAATTTACGTCGTTAACGCATTGTTTTTGACAGCCCTAATATATATATATATATATATATATATATATATAGATATATAGATATATATATTTGTTTATTTAATAATGTATATTTGAATTGGTTTGTTTATTTAATAGTTAATAGTTATTATAATATTTCTTTGCAAATATATATTTCAATTAAAACAATGAAAATTCATATGCATGTGTAACATTTTACAGATTTTTTTTGTTATTTGTTCTAAAATGTGAATAAGAATAATTTCCTTTATGCACACTGTTTCTGTTTCAGCATGCTTGTAAACACATTTACTTTTAATGTTTTCAATTTTCTTTTGTTTCGTATAAACAGTTTTCTCACTCTTTGATCTGCAGTGTCGATATATGATCTTTTATCTATTTTATTATCCCTTCATTTAAAATAGAACTAAACATTTTTCGTCTGATAGACAGTACATGGCTAGAAAAGGCATTTCTGCATCAGAACAGAGACAGAATAAATGGATTTGATGTGATTTCAGGACATGTTTATTAAGAGATAGGAAGGAAATCAATCACGTGAAACGTCTTCGAAAGAAAGAGCAGTGTCTAGGGAGATGTTTGGGAAGTTAGGTCATGAGAAATGACATTGCTTCCTAACTCTTTCCTCAGCTCTTTATCCCAACAATACAGGGATTGTCTGGAAAGCGGGTGAAGGGGTTGTAGGGCGCATTCGCCTTTCCGAGGTATTTGATGAGCCTCACTCTTACAGATTGTCCTAAATCTCGTGCTGAGACAAAAGCCACTAACCCACTGACATACAGTATCAGTGTGGTTACTTGACATTTTGGCATTGTGGGTGCAGTTAACCTTTTGGTAAGCCCTTCATACTGTTGTGTGCAGAGGGCAGGAAGTGCACGGGATTTTAGCACAGGAAGAGCTCACGTGACAGTAAAGGACAGTCAGAACAACACGATTCAACACGATGCTGACATTTACACTGGTGTGTTCAGAAAAACAGGACAGGCTGGAAAAAAAACCCATCACCGGTATCACATCACATAGCCATTCTTTGTATAATAAAAATAATATAACAGTAAAAAAAAAATATTATTAATTAAAAATGTAATGGGGTCTGAATACTTTACGTCCACATTGTATACTGTATATATAGATGCATTTCTGAAGCAGGTATCTGTGTGTTATTTCATAGAGAGCTCAGATTAAATACTCACTTAGCGCTTGGCAAGGTATTAAACCACAATATGTCAGTCACACGAGCGTTTCTCTGCCATCCTGCCAAAGGCTTTTCTGCGACAGACGGGCGGTGGGTTGCTTTATCAGTTTCCCAGACTCTGCTGCTTCATTTAAAGGCTGTTTGGATGCAGGATCAGTCACTGACGTCTATTAGAGCTCTGTTTAGTGATGAGCGACTCCAAGACAAGGGGATTTTTGTTGCCTAACTGTAGGGGAGGCCATAAACCTTGACACGAGGCTCAGAGGAGCACAAAAGCATCGGCCTTCATCAGCAAGCACCTTATTTGGGCTCTGCTAGAGTTTATGGAGCTATAAACCGACCCTTACTAAGAAAGAGTGAAGTAAACCGCTTCGTTTTAAATGTTTTTATCTGGTGCGTAACATCAGAGTCTGGCTTTGCATCTCTTCTGACATCATATTTCTGTTTGTGTTGTCAGTTTTTGTTGAAGTGGGATTATGTTTGCGTTATAAATAGGACCTCTGCAGGAATAATAATTATACTTTGCTAAAATAACCTGAAAATCAGTCATTTATATTCTGATTATCATTAATCAAATGCAATTATTTCTAATATTTAAAAGAATTCATATTATATAATATCAAATCAATGTTATCAAAATTAAATTATTTATTTGTAACAATGTATAAAACTATATTAAATAATCTGTTATTAAATAAAAACATTATACATTTATGCTTATAATAGACTATATAACATGGTTTTGTTACATTTTTCTACTTAATTTTATTTCATTTATTTATATTGAATTTTAATATTTAAAAATACATTTATAAATGCATTTATGTTGTATTTAATGTTTGTATCAAAATAAATTCGTACAGTATTTCTGAATCTATAGTTTTATTTATAATGCATGATATTATTTAAGAAATTCATATTTTGTCTGTGCACGTAATCAACTTTTATTACACGGCTCTCTGGATGCTTGATTCTGATTGGTCAGTTGAGACATTTGCAGGTTCGTTCTTTTCGAATAATAACCGCTCCAAAGTAATAAC
>JAUCNO010000500.1:12304895-12314964 GCA_032353835.1 Enteromius viviparus | reverse complement strand
TGGGAGTCGATTCCTGACCTGGAGTCGATTCCGACACTAGGGCTAGTGAGAGTCGAGGAATCGACTCTTTTGAAGTCAACTCCCCATCTCTAAAGATTACCGTTTGGCGCCATCTTGTGACAAACAATGGACAGCATGAGGTGCAATAAATAACTTAAATACATCAGTTGTTATATATTCATATGTAGATGTCATAAATTTTCTTAAGGTTGAATGTTAGTCACGTGGTACTATATCGTTTCGCGGAAGGAAAATGTTAATTTAAAACAAATACGCCAATAAAAAGTTTCAAATTCATATTCATGTTCAGTTTTATTTTTCTTATGTGGCAAGTAGCTGTGTAATAAGCGGGATAATATACAGACAGCCGGTAGTTATCGCGAAATAAGCCCCTTCAGCTTGATTCAAAACCCTCCGCTTCGCGTCGGGGCTTATTCCTGCGATAACTACCGGCTGCATGTACGTTATCCCTTACTTATGTAACGTTAGGTGTGTATACACACACATTACATCTGTTAAATTCAGTCTATGTCTTTTGTATTAAAACAGTCATTCTTATATTTATTATATAAATGCAAAATTTAGAGATGTAAATATATCAAGAGAATTTAGCATCATATTTCCAAGCCCTAGTTCTCAGTGAGTGCCAACTTATTTGGTTTTATGTTTTTATGTGTCATTTTGGGGAGGTTTATTTGAAATACTTGGTACTTCAGTAATACACTGATCTCAACCATTTAATTCAAGTAATTTGAGACTCTCCATTTATTAAAATACTTCTCACCCAAAAGCAATACAGAATATTTATTTACAAATATAAAAAGATGCTTTATATTCTTAACAACACAGCATCACCTCTCTTTGTTTTTCTGTTGTTTCCTCTCTCGTGTCTTTCTCCCTCCCTGCCCGAATGACCTATTTTTCCTGCACCGCTGCAGCATGGCATCAGCTCAGTCCTTGTGCAGAGACTCAGGCTGAATCTCAATGAGGCGGAGGCTGTGATGATGATGATGAGGATATGTGTGCTGGGAGGTCATACTCGCAGGTTTACGTCCCATACGGCTCAGATTAAACTAATGCTGGTGTGTAGTGCCATCAAGTGTTGACAGTGGAGCATTACATGCTTCAGTCACTATTTGGTCGAAGTCCTGCGCTAACTTTACCTTCTGAATCATAGAACAGTTTTTCCTGGATTAATATCAGATGTTGAGTGGCGTCACGCTTCATCTTGAGCTATCGCTGGCTATGTTTTCTTATGAAATGTAAAACTTGGCTTGTCTGTTGTTGCACATCGTTATTTAAAACCCCGATAAAGAGATGACATTGTTTCAAACAGGACTGATCTTTTTATTCATGTTTGTGTTTTTCAGATCCTGTTTGATCAAGCCCAGAGATCAGTCAAGCAGCAGCTGCACAACTTTGTTAAAGAGTGAGTTTACCAAGATATATTTAAGGAACTTATGTTTTACGTGTTTGGAAAGTACAACATAGTTTAATCAATATTATCACTATTGATATGCGAAAGAAATCGTATCGTATTTTTATATACAATTCTGATTATGATTTAAAATTGTATATTATTATTATTATTATCTTTAATTTTATAAAATTCATTTTTCATTCTCAATAGTCTTTGCAATATTTTTAAATTATTTTTATTTTTAATAATAATTATCATTGCAATATTTAAGAAGTATTTAGCAATAGAATTGTGATTATATATTATCACTACAAATAATAATAATAATAACAATATCAATTATTCTAATAATTGACTTGAAAATAATATTAAAGGGATATTTTAATACAAAATTGATGATGATGATGATAATTATTACAGTTATTAAACTTTGCATGTATATTTATTGTAATATTCTGCGTTTTTACATTAATATTATACATTTAAAGTTCTTACCAAGTTTATTAGCATGTCCCTGCTCTTTTTACTTCATTAAAATTAAATGCATTAAAATGTGAAAATGAATTAAATTTTACAGTATTGTGTTTTTGTTGTAATATTATACATTTTTACATGAATACTATACATTTCTTATTAAAATAAAACCTTATTAGTATGTAAACAACAACAAATACAGATATGCTGCAGTTTATAGAAATCCCATTGTTAGTGCCTGCTCTTCTTACCGTTAAAATATGAAGATTAAATGCGCTGAAATGAGTCGCCCTGCCGTGGCCTGCTTTTATATATCCATCAGCAGACGTGAAGGCGTTCAGGACCACACACCCTCCGAGGAGGGTTTTTTCATTATTGTGCTTCCCGCAGGCGGATTATAAATAACCATCTGACTTTTGGAGCTCATTAATAATTAATAAGTCCTGGTGGAGGATAATGAGATTCGTGAGCGCAGGTTCCTATTGATTTATCACAGGTGATCACTGATAATGCAATGGGTGGAAGATTTATATCTCAAAACTAATGGCGTTTCAGAAAGACCGCTGCGATATAAGGCTTTTATTAGCTCCAGCTGTGCAATTATTATCAGACAACATTAATATTTCAGATGTATTTTGTTAAAGTAAGCACAACCGCCCCTCGTGTTCACCCTCGTGGAATAGGAACCATATTTCTGGCTGAAAGCCTTCTTTGAGGCCTTCGTATCAGCAGCTCTGTATTCATTAGACCGCTCAGATAACGGATGATTGTCTGTGCTTTCAGTGACGTGCGTAAATTCAAGGACACCAAGAAGCACTTTGATAAGGTGAGAGAAGATTTGGAGATCGCGCAGGTGAAGAACGCCCAGGCTCCTCGAAACAAACCCCACGAGGTGGAGGAAGCCACCTGCACCCTCAACTTCACCCGCAAGTGCTTCAGACATCTCGCACTGGACTATGTGCTGCAGGTAACGCGTCTCCTGACTACAGATTCGGCCGAGATGCAACTAATCTGAGATGTTGTTCAAATTAAGTTCTTTGCAATGCATCTTACTAATCAAAAATGAAGTTTTGATATATCTATGGTAGTAAATTTACAAAACATCTTCATGAAACATGATCTTTACCTAATATCCTATTGATTTTTGTCATAAAAGATAAATTGATCATTTTGACTATTGCTACTAATAGCAAGACCTGTGCTACTTATGATTGGTTTTATGCTTCAGGGTCACATCATGTAAGAGTGTGTCATAGAAATTTGTTTTCCCTCATATAGATCAATGTCCTTCAAGCCAAGAAGAAATTTGAGATCTTGGATGCAGTGAGTATCCGAGGTGTTGTGTGTAAGTGTGTAGGTTTACTGTGGACTCTGCATCATCTGTATCTGTCCTGTGTTGTGCAGATGTTATCGTTCATGCATGCGCAGTACTCGCTGTATCAGCAGGGCTACAACCTCCTGGATGAGATTGACCCCTACATGAAGAAACTGGCTGCCGAGGTGAGCAGTGATTTTCATGAATTGAAATTCATGAATGAATTGATTTGTGTCTGAGCGCTGGTGGCCTGTTCAGCCACACTGATTCAATTTGAAGTTTCCATTTTTATTTGACAAAATCAGTAATTATTTTAGAAATATTTTTATAACTATTTATTTAATTATTTAATAAATGTTTTAGTTGCGTAATATATATATAGCTATTTTTTCAGGTAATTCAGCAATATAGTATTTAAAATATTTTATTAATTTTTTACAGACAAATATATACATACATATAGTTAGTAATTCAGTTAATTCAGCAATACTTTAATTATTTAAATATTTTATAATTTTTTTACAGACACATATATACATAC
The DNA here is from genome assembly GCA_032353835.1 of Enteromius viviparus. Lineage (NCBI taxonomy): Eukaryota > Metazoa > Chordata > Actinopteri > Cypriniformes > Cyprinidae > Enteromius > Enteromius viviparus. Next base: position 12,311,214 of record JAUCNO010000500.1, on the reverse strand, counting down.
ATATAGATATTAATTCAGTTGATTCAGCAATACATTAATTATTTAAAATATTTTATTAATTTTATACAGACAAATATACACATACATATAGTTAGTAATTCAGCAATACTTTAATTATTTAAATATTTTATTAATTTTATACAGACACATATATACATACATATAGAAGTTAATTCAACAATATTTTAATTAATTATTTAAATATTTCATTAATTTTATACAGACACATATATACATACATATAGATATTAATTTAGTTAATTCAGCAATACTTTAATTATTTAACATATTTTATTAATTTTAATTATCACCCCAAAAATAAGATATTCCTCTGCCTTTATAGTCCTCTCATCATTTAGTCTTTAATGTGTAATGCCATTTATTAAATAAGAAATTTTGTGTTAATAATGTATAAAGCTTGTTAAAATGAAAAAGCAGTATGTAAATAAATAAATAAACAAATAAGTATGTCAGTACATTTATTAATGAATTTGCTTTTTAAATATGTATTCATTCATTCATCATTTATTTCTTTACATATATATATATATATTATTTTATATTTTATAATGTCACGTACAGGTTTTTTTTTTACTTGACTCTGTAAGATTTGACCATGAATGTTCACATAGAGTGTACATTTATTTTATTTACTTCAAACTTTAAATAAATACATCTAAAAATAAATAAACTAATTTGAATAATTTTGAGAGGTCACACATTACTTTTTGCAAAAATGCAACTAAACTCATGTGAAGACAAATATATAAAAAAAAGATTTTATACAAGTATAAAACAAATTTTAATGAAAAAATCTAAATGTTTGAACTGAAGAAAATTTAAAAAAAAAAGATTTTGGAAATCCAAATAAGAAAAAGATACATCAACTGACCCTAAAACTAAGAAGACAAAGTGACATTCAAAATGTTGAAATGATGTTGTGTATTCAAGCCTTGAACTCATTGTCCTCAGATCTGATTTCTGTCTAATTAGTCGATCGATCAGCCACGTTACATCACTGACTTCAGTACTTCAGTGAGTCCAGTGCTTCAACACACAGATAGACAACCAGTGCTTGTGGATAATAAAACGATCATGTTTTCTTAACACACGAGACAAATGAGCATTTCTTCATCTTGTCACAGCTGGATCAACTGGTGATTGATTCAGCGATGGAGAAGAGAGAAATGGAGCATAAACATGCCACGATTCAGCAGCGGGTAAGAATAGACACACAAACACATGCTGTAGAAACAACACGGTGTAAGAAAAAGCCTACTGAAGATCTACTGTTGATGGCAGAATTAGGCTGTTAAAGATGCTAATCCTCTGAAGAAAGTGTTCTTCACGCTGGAGTTAGTGATAGAAGATTATTCATGCTTTAATCGGACTAGTCCAGTTACTGAAAGACTGACTCTAATTCTAAGCACTGCATTCAAACTAGGTTACATTTGAAGAAAACATCATGATAAAAGCTGTGGTGCTTGTGCTGCAATTCAAGTTCAAGTCTGGCCTGCATCTTATTTCTAATTGCATCATGTTTTCTCTCCATTTCCGAAACATTAAAAGGAAGACCGTATGTTGAGTTCAGGCCGGAGTTATTTAAAGACACCTTTTCAGTTTCCTTCAGTGTCTGTAGTCCTGTTCTTCTGGCAGGAGTAGAAAAGATCTTCTGTACTCGAACGTTCCTGTTATTAATGACGTTGGGCAGATGGGAAGTGGATGTATTTTGGGCGAACAGAAGATAGAGCTCGCTGAAGTTGCTTTAGAAGCTTTTCAGCAAGCGCTCTGACAGCTCGGCTTGTGTTTTCTGACAGCTTCTGACACCTAGTTCATCACCTTTTTGTAATAACATTTATAGACGGATATCTACATCTTATCTGCTCCTGTATCATGAGCCCCATGGACACAGAGACGTTGCTGCAAAGCAGATCTGTAATAATAATCATTTTTAATCCATGCTGCACATTTATTATGTATATATAAATACAAACATACAGTATATATTTTGAAAATATTTACATGTTCATATTTATATTCATAAAATTTATATTAATAATTAATTTAACATATAAACCTGACATTTTTCTGAAATATATACATGTATGTGTGTATTTATATATATTATAAATATACACAGCATGCGTACATATATTATGTAAACAAAAACTTGCGATTAATCAATCGTTTTACAGCGCTATTTTTATTTTTTGAATTATAATTTATTATTATTATTTTTATTACACAAGTGTTATTTTGGTACTATTTATATACTGTTACAGTTGATCAATATTTTGAATCAGCGTTTATTTTGATTTTTAATTTCATTTTGTTTCATTTTTATTTGTATTTATTTCATTTCATTTATTATAATTTGTTAAATTATTTTTAATTACATTTTACAATTTTATTTTGTAATTTTTATTATTAAAATCATTATTTTTCTATTACTATAGTACTACTTTACTATTTACTACAGGTTTTTTTTTTTATTTCAGTTTTAGTTTTAGTTCCATTTTTTTTCTAATTATAGTGCTTCTACATTAACTAATTTCAGGTGATTTTCACTTAAAGTTTTTTTTATCTAAAGTTTTTCATTTATTTCAGATGCATTTCAATTAACAAAAATATTTAAGATTTAATTAAAGAAAACTTCAATTTAAGTTCCATTGACATGCTTTTCAAGAGCAATGCTGCAAGACACGATGAAAGAGATCTTTTATGTCATTTTGTATAGTACAAAAATATGTTTAGGTTATTAATTTTTCACTCCACTGTAGGCAATAAATGGGAAATACTGAGTTTGCACCAAGCATAGTTAAACAGAACCTTACAAATTAAAAGCACTTTATCCTGGAAGTGAAGTTATGCATATTTTTATCCCACGATAACATGTCACATCATTTCTAATCTCATTTTTTTTTTCTGTTTTCTTTTATATGGTGCTCTGGGATTGTCTTGGTCTTGATTTAGACACTGTTACAGGTGAGTGTTTTACTCTAAACCCCATCAAACATGACGGTAAACATTTTATGTAACTTTCAAGATGGAGGCTATAAATAATTAATCTGCTCTCAGATGGATCTTTATGGGAAAAAAGTGTAGTTTCACTCGTAATTCTGACCCAAATCCTGTGTTGTGCAATGATGATATAATTACAGTTCAGTGAGACTGATTGATTTGTCCTACAAACATATCTGGCTTATGTAACGGCCGATAGCTGCCCCATCATCCTCCACTCAACACAGCAATTATTCAGATGTTTCTCCCTCTATGGATTTTCTTTAGCTGCTTATTGCGGTTGATGAGAAGAGCAGACATTTCTCTTTGTGCATTGTCTAAGAAATGCTTTCTGGGACTGCTTTGGATGCGGTCGTTCTCAAGAAACACTTGCGATCCATCACAGCTATTACCCACAAACCATGGTGACAGTTCTGAGCTGATGGCATCAGAGAGGAGCAGAGACACTTTAAGGAGAAACTTACCCATAATAACATAATGTTGTGATTTTTAAACCACAGAAGCCTGTTCTGTTTCTGGGTAATTGTCTAAGCTCATATTCTCCTGTCTGTCATAAATCCTCTGGTGGTTATTATGAAGCTGCTTGAAAGTGTTATGGAGTGTCTCTCTTGCCGCAAATCTGTCCCTGAACTTCAGTTAAAGGCATTATTGACCCACAGGAATCGCTGGAAAGGGCAGAATCTGAGCTGCAAACACTGGACTGGATCTCTTCTATTAGCCAAGCTAGCCTTTTTTGGTTTGAAATGCAGTTTAAACCAAATTTTTCAGATTTTATTAGATAAACATTATTGTTAGAAGTAGATTTTTAAGTTTTAAGAGAATGTGAGAGGTGTAAACCCCACAGTCACAATACTAAGGTATTATACGTGGTTTCCAGGGTGTTGGTAGGTGGTTAGTAGGGTATACTTAATGGTTGCTAGGGTGTTCTGAGTGGTTGCTAGGCTGATCTGAGTGGTTGCTAGGTGGTTTATTACAGATGAAAGGAAAAAAATCCACCCTTAAGTCTCTTTTTAGATTAAGTGGTTGCTAGGGTGTTCTGAGTTGTTGCTAGGTTGTTGATTACTGGCCCAAGTCAATAAAGCCTAAACTAAAGTATCTTTTCAGATGTGGTTGCTGAGGTGTTCTGAGTGACTTATAGGTGATTGATAGGGTTTTTGAGTGGATGCTAGGTGGTTGCTAGGGTTTTTTAGTGGTTGCTAGGTAGTATCTTATTTGTTCAAGTCAAAAGAGCACACTTAAAGGTATCTTTCTATATTAAGTGGTTGCTATTGTGTTCTGGGTGGTTGCTAAGTTGTTGCTACTGGTCTCAAAAGAGTCCACCCTAAATTCTATTTTTTTGATTAAGTGGTTGCTATAGTGCTCTGACTGGTTGCTAGGGTGTTAGAGTAGTTGCAAGGTTGTTTATTACTGGTCCAAGTAAAAAAATCACACTCTAAAGTCTCTTTCTGGATTAAGGGGTTGCTATGATGCTCCGAATGGTTGCTAGGTGGTTGCTACAGTGTTCTAAATGGTTAGTAAGTGGTTGGGTGTTCTGAATGGTTGCTAAGTGATTGTAAAGGTGTGTCAAGTAGTTGCTACAGTAGGTAGTTGCTTACTGGTCCAAGTAAAAAAAAATTCACAGTAAGATCTTACTGGTTGCTAGGGTTTTATGAGTGGTTGCTAGGTTGTTGCATACTGGTCCAAAGTCTATTTCTGGATAAAGTGGTTGCTATGGTGTTCCGAGTAGTTTCTGGGGTGTTTTGAATGGTTTCTAGGGTGTTTTGCACAGTTGTTAGGGTGTCAAAAAGTAAAAAAAATCCCTAAAGTCTATTTATTGATTAAGTGGTTGCTATGGTGCTCTGAATGATTGCTAGGGTGTTTGAGTGGTTGCTAGGTTGTTTATTATTGGTCCAAGTAAAAAAATCACACACTAAAGTCTCTTTCTCAATTAGGAGGTTACTATGATGATCTGAATAGTTACTAGGTTGTTGCTAGGGTGTTCTGAGTTGTTGCTAAGTGATTGTAAATGTGTTTCAGGTGGTTGCTACAGTCGGTAGTTTTTTACCAGTCTTTTAAACCCACACTAAAGTCGTTTTCTGGATTAAGTGGCTGCTATGTTGTTGCTATGGTGTTCTGAGTGGTTGCTTGGTGGTTGCTACGGTGTTCTCAGTAATTGCTAGGGCATTGTGAGTGTTTTCTAGGTGGTCTCTTTGTTGTTCTGAGTTTTTAGTCTCAAATATGCAGAAGCCACATGTTCTGTACTGATTTAGTTCTGACTGAATACAGTCGATAGCTCCACACTGAAGCTTATTGTCTTTCTGGCATATTTACCAAACTATCACTGGTGTTATCAGTGTTTTGACACACTCACTGCTGACTCATGAACACTCAAAACCAAAGATATTTACATGTGAGTTACATCTGACCATCTGCAGGATCGGAGCCAGGTGTCTCTAAAGGGGGAGTGTGTGATGTGAAGATTAATGATGTTTCACAGCTGATTAATTATATAGTGTTTCTGTAATTACAGCAGATAGAGGTGGTATCAGATCAAGTGAGCATGACGTTCTTGAAGTCTTTATTGATGCCCGGCGAGTCAAACTGCAGTTCCTACAGCTTCACAGCACTTCACTACAAATAAGACGCCCTAAATTTGAGTTTTAATATTTCATCCTGTGTTTCATCCCGCTGGAATACTTTAAACTTTGATAGACTTTGTAGTTGAAACAGACGATGGCTTTTATAAGCGCACACGTCATCGGCAGCTCCTAAAATAGCGCCGCTTGTCTTCTGCAGTCTTACAATGTTTTGTGAGATGCTGCACAGAAGATTCTTCCGCCACAGCTGACAGGTATTTGAAATATTCTGCTTTTTCATTAATTTTTTTAAAAAGATTAACATTTGCCGTTTGGGTTAATTGCTTTTTTAAATGATAGTGAGAATTTTTGCTATAAGAACATATATATATATATATATGTGTGTGTGTGTGTGTGCTGGGCAGTTGTGATTGATCGCATCCACAATAAATGTTGGGTAATATACATGATGTGTGTACATGATATATATGTGTGTATTTATTATGTTTATTTTATGTATATATAAAATATACATTTTATTAATAAAATATATATATGTAAATATATTCAAAATATATACTGTATGTTTGTAACATAATAATATATACATGCATCTGTATGTCTTTATATATACATAATAAATATACACAGTATATTAATCATTGCCCAGCTGTTATATATATATATATATATATATATAATTTTTTTTTTTTTTTTTTTGGTAATTTAAAATATATTTTGAG
>JAUCNO010000500.1:12285492-12299439 GCA_032353835.1 Enteromius viviparus | reverse complement strand
CGTAGATCACTGAGAAGCTGCGCGTTAGTTTCGCGGGTGATTCAATGGCGCGGCTTCTCAGTGATCTACGGCTCTGTTCATAAACTGGCGCTGCATTTAAACACAGCTGACGAAAATATAGCGCTAATCAAAGAACCGGCTTTACTGATGAGATGCACATTATATATCGTTCAATACATATCGCCCAGCCATAGTCTGTAGTTTGGGAGCAGGCTAGAGTACTCCCCAATACGTTTGGGGTGAAAGATCATTGGTTGGCATGTCGTCTGCGTCTCGCTGGCCAACGAAATCGTAGCACTTTCTGTTTAACATGAACTTTTTTGTGTGTGGATATCAAATCAGTATGACTCCTGAAGTGACAAATAAATGGAATTTTGTGAACAATGCCGCCAAAGGGGCACCAATATTTAAAATAATAATAATAAATAATACTGTATAACCAGGTATGTTCTAGATGGTGGCTGTAGCACATAACCTCTTTTATTGCTTGCTTTCAAATTTCTGCTTTTCTTTTCATGTTGGTGTCATTTGTAAAAAAAAAATGTCTGAATATTGTATAACTGTAAATTGGAACCTCTGCAACGTCTGTTTTCCTTTTTGCTCTTCGTTTCTGCCTTTTTTTCGGTTCTCTCCTAAACAGAAAAGAATCATGACAATAAATGAAACGTGACTGAAGTACTAACTGCTTGTTCTCGCCTTCACTTCTCCTGCCTCTTTCTTCTCTGTAGTGCTTTGCTGAGTTAGTGTGCAGTATTATATAACCATCTGCAATAACTCAACTTAACTGATTTTGCTGCTGTAAGTAAATTCAGATTTTCTTTTGGGATCTAATATGAAGATTTTCTCAAGTTCTGTTCTTGTGTTTGGGATGGTAGAGATTCTGATACTTTACATTTAAAATACTAATATTCATTTTGGTTAAAATGTTCCTCTGACTAAATCAAACCCCAGAACATGGGGGTTAATGTTATATATTATGTATAAAATATATAATACAAATATAACCAACTGTTCATAAGTTTGAGAGATAAGTCTTAAAAAATGAAGTCTGCACTCACGCAAGGCTGCATTTATTTGATTAAAAAATGCTGAAAAATATGTAAGATTGTAAAATATTATTACAATTTAAAATAGCTGTTCTCTATTCTAAATATTTGAAAATGTAATTTATTTATGTGATAAAAAGATGAATTTTCAGCATAATTGCTCCAGTCTTCAGAAATCATATGCTGATTTACATTTATTATTGTAAATGTTACTTTTTGTGAAAATCATCATGTGATTTACAGGAAGATTTACTGCTTCCTGGTTGGATAAAAATATTCATTTAAAAAAATGATCTTACAATCTCGTAAAATAACTCAAAATGCAACTTTCATTGTAAGTTTATCAAATTTAGTAGACCTTCCAGTTAAACAGGAATGTGTCAGAATTCTCCCAATGGTTGTTGTGCAGACACTCGTCAGTACGCTTGAGTACCCATCCTGGGAATACAGGGAAAGTCTTCTCATTGTAAATCAAGCATGAGAAATTCGCAGAGTTTAGCAAAGTGTTCAAACCCACTCTTTGTGCCGCTGAAAGTTTCAGTTGTTACCATGGTAACCCAGACAGTACACAGCCCCTATACGGCACAAGAAGGCTCATTTCATAGGGTTTCTTTACAGAGCCATTTCTGTCCCTTAAATTCTAACTCTAAATCTCTGAAGTGCATTAAACCTCCTGAAAACGCTGTTATTTTAATAGACTGGACCTCCTTACTTTGGCATTCACAGACCTGCTTTTGCGTTAATAAAGCTTCTAACATAAGAGAACTACTTAGCAACATCCTTTTACCACTCATTCACATTACAGCTGTATATGTACGGTATATTAACCGTGTTTGATCTCATTTTAGGTGACACCACGTACCTGGACATTTTCCGTGAGTTTTCCCATATGGCATCCCACAATCCCGAGAAGCTGAAACGCAGAAGTGTTCACTTCCGTCACTCCTTCAGGTATGATATCCATAAGGCATCTGTAAAATGAATGTTATTAATAAAATAAATTGTGTGTGTTTATTATTTTGCAATAATAACCTGCTGCATCTATATAACCCTGATTATTACAAGGCTTCTTGCCACAAAAGTAAAAAATTAGACACAAATTTCAGTGTCAGTGATATAATAACTAACGGTCAAGATGACTCGTAGCACCCGGATGAGCCTGTGTTATTAGTTTTACCGGTTGTTATCTGGAAATAACAAACCTTGGAATGTGGCGACTGACCAATCAGAATCGAGTATTCCACAAAGCCGCGTAATAAGTATTTATAAATACACACACATGCATGTGTATAATTTGAAACTATTTAATAATAAATATTTGCACAAATATATGTATATTTATACACTTTATATTATTTAGAAAAATATGTGTATATACACACGTGTTTATATTTAGACATAATAAACATACACATATTATGTAAACAAAAACTTATTTTGATAAGTTATTCTAAGTAATATTCTTTTTTTAATCTAGAGTGTGACAGATTTAAACTTTGGACACCAATCAAGCTGGAGCAGAAGACACTTTGACTAGCTGATATCATAAGTGTGATCATGAAGATGACTGTAAAAGACTTTTGATGATAATTATGGTCATGTTGAATGTTTGCAATGAATTGAATGCTATTTTTGTATCTTTAGGGGGTCAGCTGGACTTGTCCCCAGTGGTTTATGTCAATTTTATTCATTTGTAATCTCCGTGTTTTAGCTATAGCTGTAAAAGGCACTTAATAAGGCCAAAAAAACATCTGCAATTTATGGTTTCATGTCTGTTAAACATTATAATCAAAAATCATGTATGAGTGCTTTCTCATTTTTCATTTCATCTCAGTACTATTACAAGCATCACTATTATGCTCTATTATGAAACATATCCAGCGCTGTTTTTTTTTTGTTTTTAATGCAGTTGAAATAATAAGGAAGTTGTGTTTGGAGAATATGCAGTGATTTTGTCTGTTGCTGTAGTGATGAATGTACTGTTTTGTATCGACTATGCTGGTGTAGTCTATCTATTTTATCTGTACAGCCACTATAAATCATTGCAAATTCAAATGCAGATATTGTATATTGTCTTTTTAGATGCAAATTGATAATATATCATGAATGGTGGTATTTTGTTAAAAATGCAAAAGAACATTGAGTGGACCATTTGTTGTGGGAAATAAATATATCTAAAAAAATCTGCTGGTTTTCTTGGGTTCATAAAAAATTTTAAAAGTGTGAATTTTGCTGATAACATGGATTGTGAAGCATCAGGTAAGGGATCTTTCTGTTTTTTGGTTACAGTATATTAATAGCCTCAAAAAATGATTTTACCCACACAATTTAATGTATTTCGCCTGTCATGATAATCTTTATAATATCTTTTAATGTGTGATGCACCAAAATGTTCAAATTCTGTAGTGTGTTCATGTTAAAGATTTAAGGGAAGATAATCTGCAAAGATTCTCCTTATGTGTGTGCTGAAACCAGATTTCATAATCAGTTAGGATTTTAAAACTCCTGGGGCCGGTTGCATAAAAGAATAAGACTAGTCTTAAAAGTTAGTTAAATTTAATGTAGTGTGAGCCAGGCTTAAGTTTTTCAACATTTCAACTATTCCAGACCAAAGAATCAGTCTCACGAGCCAGCTCTTTGTAATGAATCAAAAACATGCAGTGAGATAACAGTATTCGATTTCCAAAAGAATCACTCGTTTGTGAACTGGTTCTTTACATTTTATCATATATTTTTTTAAAGTTGCATTTCAAGTTGTTTTAAAAGGTGAACAATTTTCTAACATTTTTATTTTTGAACTAGAATACAAAGCTCTAACGAATGACTCCTGTGAGTTATTAAAGTAAATTAAAGACATACAGAAACAATTACATTTATGAGCCGGTTCTTTACAGTGAATCACAAACACACAGTTTGATTCCTGAACGACTCTAATGAGTCGGTTCTTTATTGTGAATCATAAACATGCATAACGACAAATAAGTAAAGTTTGATACCCGAACATATGACTATTCTCTTCTTTATAGTGACTCATTAACACACAGCTCGAGCAGTATAGTCTGATTTCCAAACGAATGACTCGGTCTGTTCTTTAAATCGAAATTACTGATTGCTACACAATATGTGTTTAATATAACTAAATTTACACGTTTTTGATTTTGATGTGTTATATGCTGATGAAAGAATTATTATTAAGTAACATGATCTATACAACGGTGTATGAATGATTTACTTATGTCAAATATTTAATTAAAGATATTCCTTTACAACTCGTCCAGATTCGTCATTCTAAAGTCCGACTTTTATTTTGAAAGGCAGCCGAGCGCATTTCAGAACTTTTATTTTCCTTTTAACCTCATCACTTCCTGGTGTCGCGGCAGCCATATTGGCATGGGGGATAGATGACAATTTCACCTTAGCCGAAGAGCTACATTTTTGTTATTTTTGAAAATTTATCAAGGGCGTATTCACTCTGAAATAAACGGGATATCAATATATCACCCCAATTTGACCGTGGCCGATCCCGTGGAGGGCGTTGAAAGAGGTGAGACCGAACCGTTAAAAATCCACTTACAGTATGTCAGGCTGTGTTTTAAAACCTACTAAACTATCTACTTAGACAGCATCTGTTGTCATCCTATTGTAACTTATAACTAAACGTTTACAACGCGTATATGACGCCCAAAGATGCTGTTTTGACGGGCAGCTCGCTATGTTTTGAAACACACTCATTGCCTCCGTTTAAGCACTCTGTTTACTCGTGTCGTTGTTGTTAAGTATTCACAACCGTTTGACACTGTTATTTTCTGATATTGCGCAGTAAACATATGCCACCATGTTGTTTTAAATAGCTCAACAGTTCTCTAGTCATTTGCTTAAATGTCTGCCGTTGTGTAAGCAAATCTACAGTTAACTGTATTAAGAACACAATTTAAGATTGCTGTACCATCAGCTCGTGATCATACATAGATGGCAAGCTGCTTTCATATTGATAATCATAACCATACTCTAGCAATTAATGTCTGATTTGTATTGATGTATTTAAGGCTTTAATATATTCGTGTACATCTTCTGTATTAGATTTCAGTCACATTTATGTACACTAGGAAGTGTGTTCAGATTGTATTGTGTAACTGAGGTTGCCATGTGATTTCACAGATGAGCAACAACTTAAACAAGAGGGCCCCAACCACAGCAACACAGCGGTTAAAACAGGATTACCTGCGCATCAAGAAAGATCCAGTCCCGTATATCTGTGCTGAACCTCTGCCCTCCAACATTTTGGAATGGTACAATTCTTTAAAACATTTATTATATTATTTTGTCAGTTACATATACACACACACAAACCTACACTTCCAGTCAAAAAGTTTGGAAAAATTAAGACCTTTTTTGCTGTTAGTCTCCTATGCTCACTAAGGCTGAATTTATTTTTAGAAAAATACTGTAAAAACAGTAATTTTGTGAAATAGTTTCACAATTTAAAACGGCTGTTGTAATATTATAATATTGTAATATTTTAAATATTTTTTAAAAATCTGATTAAGTTTCATAGGTATTTTTTCTTACTATTTTCATGGAAACTGTGATCCATTACCATTTATATATATTTTTTTGTTGTTTTTTTATTGACTGAGCTTGAATAAAGATATTCATAATGTTACAAAATATTTCTATTTTAAATAAACGCTGTTCTTTTGAACTTTCTTTTATTTACCATTATTTATATTTTTATATTGAAGTTAAACAAAAAAACGTAATTATTCCAGAAGTGCATGTTAATATATTTTACATAATGTACTGTTTGTCATGATTTAACTTTGTATCTTAATCCTTCTTTTTTTAACCTTTTATAGAAAATTGTATGATTTATATTATATTTAGCGGACGATGATTTATGTATTTAGCAGAACGTTCACTTACTTTCGGTGAAAGTGAACGGAGAAGATTGCTGTCAAGCTCTCAAAAAGCTACAAAAGCAGCATGAAAGTGGTCTATGATGACTCCGATCACACATTCCTAGTTAAATAGCTAAATAAAGCTTTCGTGTGTGGATTTGGGCTAATATTGGAAATCACTGCGTATGTAGGCTACTTTGTTGGTGCTTATTTGTTTTATTTAGAACTTAACTGCCCATTGACATTCACTATATGCTGTTATTGTATGTAAGTTTAAAAATCTCCAAAACATCTGGCAGGACCTTTATCACATATAATAATCTACGTTAAAGACTTTTCTTTTCTCTCTCTTTCAGGCATTATCTAGTACGTGGCCCTGAGAAAACTCCATATGAAGGTGATTACCTACTCAAGTTTCACATAAGTGCTTCCTTTTAAAATAGTGCTTTATTTTAATGAGTCTCTTTTTGGTTTCGTAGGTGGCTACTATCATGGCAAACTCATTTTCCCTCGGGAATTCCCATTCAAACCCCCAAGCATTTACATGATCACACCCAACGGCAGATTTAAATGTAATACAAGGTACACAACCTCAGACTTTCACTTTCTTTTGTTCTGAAAATAGCCTTGATGCTGGCATGGTGTTAAAAAGTGAATAAATACATCTTTAAAGCATAGTTACAGCTAAAGGTCGTTGTCAGGCATGACACGGCCATCAGTGGCTCACTGCTTTTATGAAATGTTTACTATGTCATAAAAATCTTTCATTTGAACATCCATCTGTTGCTACATGTAACCTAAGGTTGGTCTTTATTATTTAACTTTGTAGTTTTTACTATACTGAGAGTTTTTGCTCGGTGGGAACACTAAATTGATGAGTCAGCATCTGTTTCTTTAAATGTAAACATACGACAATACTGTTCACAATGACTTTTCTCTTTCTTTTTCAGGTTGTGTCTTTCCATCACAGATTTTCACCCTGACACGTGGAACCCTGCGTGGTCCGTATCCACCATCTTAACCGGCCTCCTGAGCTTCATGGTCGAAAAAGGCCCGACTCTCGGAAGTATCGAAACGTCTGACTTCACAGTGAGTGTCTCGCTGATTTAAAACCAGTCAACTGCTTTAAGCATTTCACTGCTCAAGAGACTTTAGGAGACATACACCCCAGTGCCATTTTTGTGATATTTTATTAAAGGAATAATTCTCCAAAGTGGAGGACGCTGTGCGATATATATAGTTCGATATATTACGCGCCTCTCGTCAGTGAAGCCAGTTCTTTGATAAGCGCTAAACCTTCAGCTGTTTTCAAACGGACTGCCAGTTTGTTCAGCTTTACTGACAAGATACGCAAATATATCAATGTATATATATATATCACACAACCCTACAAAGTGAATAAATTATCACTGAATTTTCTTTTTTCTTGATAGGGATGTAATTGTTTTATAGAAACCATCAGGGATTGTTATATGAAATACTCTGTGAATGCTTTCAAAGCTTTGGTTTACTTAATCAAATCAAAATAAAATACTAATGTGTAATAAATGTGTAATAAATGATGCATAAGATATAAAGCCATTTTAGGATATATTTTCGATAATTGGGTGTGTTCTTCACAACTTGTTTTTTTAATACGTGCTGTTCTCATACCAGGGAAAATGATAAATGAACTCAAATCAGCATATTAGAATGATTTCTGAAGGATCATGAAGTAATGGCTGCTGAGAGTTCAGCTTTCAAAGGAGTTAATCACACTTTCACATGGATTCAAATAGAAAGCTGTTATTTTAAAATGTTTCACAATATTGAAAAATGTTTGAAATTCACTATGTGGTCATAATTTTGACATTTGCTACCTATCAATGGCTTTTTTGTCACCTTTAAGTGGTGTTTTTTGTGGATCGAAACTTGATTGAATTTATCCGAAATGAATTGCTTGGTTATTAAAAGTGACCATTGCATACCAGATTCGGGACATTATTCAGAAAGGTGATGAAGCAGTTTTTTTTTGCTTTAGTATGAATGTTTTAGGTTCATGAAATGTGCTCTTTGTGCCACAAAGTACATGCGCGGGATCGATTTTAATGCCATGTTTGTTTTTAACGTGTTTCCTGCAGAAACGACAGTTGGCCTCCCAGAGTCTTGCATTCAACATCAAGGACAAAGTCTTTTGTGAGCTGTTTCCAGATGTTGTTGAAGTAAGTATCGCGCCAGACTTGCTCACAGATGTATGCATGAGCACATTCACGTTCTTTTATGGAATATCAAATATGTATTTCTTTCCTTTAAAACAGGAAATCAAGCAGAAGCAGCGTATGCAGGAGGAGCTCAGGTCCCGCTCACAGGCTCTGCCCCTCCCTGATGTGGTGCCGGACGGCGAAGCTCTCCATGCACAAAACGGGCACCTCCCCATGAACGGGCACCTGCCCCCCGATGCAGCCCACCCGCCCGACCTCCAGCAGGTCAACCGAAATCATGGACTCCTGGGTGGAGCGCTCGCTAATTTGTTCGTCATCGTAGGTTTCGCCGCTTTCGCCTACACGGTCAAGTACGTTCTTCGGAGCATCGCGCAGGAATGAATCGTCCAATGAGAAACACCGACGGGAGGGATGACAGGCTGGTGCTGTTCTCACGACCAAAATAGGTAGCGAGAAATCAAAAGGGTTTTCGCACAACCAAATAAAATGAAGCAGTATCCCGTTAAAGAAATTGAGAGCTTGGTGATTTCCTCCATTGTGGCGACAACCAGATCTTGTGTAACACAGCCACTTAAAGGTCAAGGTCACGTGAAATGCGGGTTTTATTAACATGGAAGGAAATTTAAAAACGAGCAAATTTTCTACCTTGCCCAATTCCCAGAAGAAGCCAACGTCGTGCGACCGTGAAATTAATCCGAGTGGGCTTTTTTAGGGCCTGATATCAGCATATGTTGTTTTTCACGTTTCTCAATAAACTGTAAGATTTTAGAACCTGTGCATATAGGTGAGTTTTTATGCAGAAGATTAAAAGAGACAAAAAAGTGATCATTCCTTAAAAACAGCAACAACAGAATGAAAGTGTGTCGCACCATTTATTGCTGTGACGAAGATCCCTGACTATTTTATTTGGTGGAAACGGCTCAACTGTAAACACGCTTTACCAATGAAGATTTGTTCTTAAATGCATTTGTGCTCGCTTGCGCTACGCCAACCGTAACAACCAGTTAGGACACGAAAGAAGTGGTGTAAAATGAATTATTTGTCTCTTGTTTGTCTGTGATGCAGCGCTCCAAGTGTACATTAACTTTCTTTCAGATGGGGTCACTGTCGGCCAAAAGTACAGCATACCAACTCATTTTATTTTCCCAGACCATGTAACACTATAAATTGTTTTTGTGCAATATAGGATTGTCAGCACTACTTGGCTTTCACGATAAACGGCACTTCTTTTCTTTTCAAGGGTTGTGATTTATGCAATAATTCTTAACAAATTGAAATATGAAGTCAATTTTTGCTATAAACATAGGCAAGAAAATATGCATAAAATTCTTACCTTTTCTGTTGTACTGTAAGATCTTTGGTTGTGCTCATTAGGACACGTATTTGAGTTGCACAATTAATTCACAACAAAGACTTACAAATCTAAGGCTAGATTGCTGAGACCTACATGCACCGCAAAACTTCTCTTTCTGGGTCAGAATGGTCGTGTCGCTGCTCATTCGGACTCGGAGGCAATTAATACTCTCTTTGTACCAGTATACTCTGGTGTCCCCCAATTCAAGTGTTCTGATGTCCCAAATACTAGCAGTAATATTTTTTTCAGCACCTCCATGAACACTGTTGATTGATTTCCTTTCCTTTAGAGGGGCGTGTAATCAGAGGTAGTCATGTTGTGTTTACATTTTGAATAAATAATATTCTGTTAAAGAAAGCAGTCCTTCGTGTGTGATTCAAATCAAGTTCTTGCCATTTGACCAAACGCACTATGTGCATTATATACGTGTTATTCATAACCACTAAGATTATTGCATTTGTATATTTGAACAATCTGCATAAATATTTCCCATGCAAATACTTTTCCCCCATATTCCTCTGTATTGCTGTGTGTATGTACATTTCTGGAAGTAAATGAAAAATTACTTTGAGATATCTAGTTTTATATTTACGTCATGACAATATCAATGTAATGCTATAGAAACACTACACCAAAAATGTGCATTAAATATAATTTAACATCAGGGCCTCCCAAACTCCCAAAAAGTTCAGTGAAAAGCAGTGAGTTTAAAGATAACCAAATGCAAAATTAATAAAATAAAAAAAAAGTTACTTTAGTCTGATAATGACTATTTTAAAATGTGTTATAATCTAATTACAAGTACATCTTACATGCATTATAAACATTAAAAATGTATGTAGACATGAGCCTTTGACGGAAAATATTTTATATAACTTAACTTACCAATCATAAAAGTAGTCAAATAGGTGAAACATCTTGTGTTATTAAAAAAAACAGCAACAATTTATATGATTGAGTTTTAATGAACTAGAAACTGAAAACAATAAGCAAGAAATATGCTGTTTAAACTGC
Source organism: Enteromius viviparus (assembly GCA_032353835.1). NCBI lineage: Eukaryota > Metazoa > Chordata > Actinopteri > Cypriniformes > Cyprinidae > Enteromius > Enteromius viviparus. The sequence continues at coordinate 12,288,926 of JAUCNO010000500.1, read as the reverse complement.
ATCATCTGTGCCGCAGCTACATGTTATTGCTAACAAATGTGAATCACTGATTGATGTACCACGTGACACGTCTCCAGCCAATCAGCGATCGATGTTACACCCGGAAATGGAGTCCGTTTAATGTCCTACATTCCTTTCCAGGTCTCAGTCATAATTCTGTGCGATGTCCTTGCAGAATATTAATGCGTAACGATGGTGTTGACGGTGCGTTGGACTGTGTTTAACAATATTGGACACCCGGAAGCTCGTCGGCTTGAATAAGGCGACGTTTTTACGGAGGGACATTTTTGCAAAAAAAAAAAGAGAAAACAATGAGGCCTAATAGAAGAGATGAGGAACAAGTGCCAAGCTGAGCAATTCAACACACAGCAGGTGAGCTACAAATACTTAACACTGTTTAAAGAAAGGATTTCTGAAGCGTGTTCCATGCATTACAGCACGTCAGGGTGTATTTCTGCAGCCATCGAGCTATATGCCACGACATATTGTGTGTTGACTGGTAAGGTTATTTCATGCTGGTGCATGTTTGACTGTCACAATGAAAGTTGAATAGTTTGTTTGTGAAACAATTTTCGCCGCCACACCCCTTTTTTATCACACAGTAGCAACCATTGCCATGGCAACCCCTCCGAATTAACGGGCTACTGCCATTTCTATAACAACCACCCTGGATCGCCTAGCTGGAGCGGTTGCCATGGCAACGGACGTTTGTTTTGTTCTTCGCTTTGTTTGTTTCGCTTTTATTTTTTAGAAAATGCATTAAAATTACAAATAATTTGAATGCATATATTTTATGGAAAAACGGGTGGGGGGGGGACATGCTGGTTTTGCATTATGTGTTATTGTTTAATGATATTTCTTCAATAAGCAGTGAAGCAGCTGTGAACAGTAATATAATTTCCATGGAAATTATTTTGTTAAATGTAAATCTTATTTAAAAGTTATTTTGAAAACAAACATTTCAGCCACACAGACTAGTATTAGAGGCTTTTTCCTTATTAAAATACAGAGTGGAACTGTTAGTGGATCATTTATTTAAATAAAAAAAGAAAATGAGTTGATAAAATAGTATTACAATAGAGAGTTTAGAGGGCCAAAAGAAGATGGGAGAGGGGAGATTTTAGCTGTTTCTTGAAGGACTGGTGGTCAGGTGAGGAAGCAGTTAAAGTAAAACCTATTTAATTTGAAGTTATGCAAGAAAAAGATTAAAAACATTTTTTTTCTTTTTTTTCCAGGCATGTCCTCACAAATGCAGGCGTTTTCCTCTCCCTCTGTGTCCTCCAGTGGCCTGTCCCGCTCCAAGAAACTGAAGTTGGAAAACCATGTGTGGAACGTGAGCAGCCAATCAGGTGAGAGCAGCTACTGCCAGCACAGCCCAAAGCAGCCGAATAGCTCCTCCCCCTCCACATCTGGATTCAACCCCAATTACAACTCCTCCAATGTGGTCTTTCCTCCTCCTGGAGGCTCGCGGGAACAGACGGTGGTACGTGCCGCAGACAGCACCGGCAGCGTCCCAGAGCCTTCATCATCCTCCTCGTCATCATCCACATCCAGTCAGCGTGGAAAAGACGCGGGCTCCACCTCTCTGACATGCGAGGGCTATAAGAAACAGGGCAGTCTGAAGCGGAAAAGTGAGGAGGTGGACAGCAGCGACAGTGTGCAGATTTTGGAGGAGCTGTCGGCTCCTGTGCTCCCCAACCGTGTGGCCGGAGGTGGAGGCAACGCCACGGCTCAGTCCATCGCTCATTCCACGTCCACCACCAAGAGCAGCAACTCCCACAGTGAGGGCGACTACCAGCTGGTGCAGCACGAGATCCTCTGCTCCGTCTCCAACAGCTACGAGGTTCTGGAGTTTCTCGGCCGGGGGACGTTTGGACAGGTCGCGAAATGCTGGAAGCGTGGAACCAATGAGATCGTGGCCATTAAGATTCTCAAGAATCATCCGTCTTATGCTCGCCAGGGTCAAATAGAGGTGAGCAGTAAACCAGTATCAAAACCTTTCCCAATCATTGTATTTAAGTGATGTAAATGCTCTTTTGTGCCTTAAATGTAAATCAAAAAAATAAATAAGAGATATTCAGAGATATAAAGCTGCAATTGAGAATTATTCGTAGTTGTGCACTAGCAACAGCAATATCTGCCCGCCGTCATTTTAATTCGGGATATGAGATAATGACAACAGAGTTTACGGTGAAAAAATGACTGAACTTTGGCAAGAACATGACTTCACAACATAACATCAAAGACATACCACAGTCAAAGTGACAAAGAAAAAATCTGGTCGATCGCTGAACTATCTTCACTCAGACACTTATATATACTGCAAATATTTACCTGTTATGTTCAAAATAATCTCTATGTATTTTAGTGTTGGGGCGATAGATAATGCCATCGCCGATGGCCGATAGACATAACGATGCTGAGCGATGCTCCGCCCCGCTGCAGCAGCAGCAGCAACCAGCTCGCAAAAAACACACTTAATCTATGGCGGCAAATCTATGCCATTAATAAGCGAGTGCACCACTGATGCTGGCAAGCGCGGTAAATCATTTCCGCGACAGGAAAACAGATGTACATGGGAAGAAACGGGGCCCCGAGCTCATATCAAACCCTCGCTTGATGTTCATCCGCATGCAATTCAAGCACTCGCGCGCGATCACTCCTGCGCTCAATCCTCTCTCACCTGCTCGTGCAAACACAGTTGTGGGGCGGGGCTTGGTGTTTTAGTTACAACTAAAAATCCAACATCCAACCTGTCATTCTTAACACAAAAAACAGCAATAAAAGTAGGCTTGTGATGTGTTTAAATCTCTAATGAATCGATTTAATGCGGCATTCGTTTGTATTAAATGGTTTTAATTTTATTTTATTTTATTTTCAATATGCATTCAATACGAATGTTTCTTTTTAAAGGTACGGTATGTAGGAGTGACACCGAGTAGTTGAATTAGGTATTGCAGTTCAAATTCAAAATATTGGCGATGGTTTTGTTTTTTTCACCCAGCTCCTCCTACTCAGACTTGACGCACACGCAGGTTAGCAAATTGAAGACAGAAACTAGAACGAGCGCAATGACGATGGACTGCTCTGTCTTTATGCAGATCAGGCAACCTGGATGCCGAAACACTACTGACTTCGTGATTGGGAGATAGATAGAGGGTGGCGCTTCAGACCAAAACAAAACATGACAACATAAACATCAGTTAAGGGCTGCAACTGCGCTTTTTAAATGAAAATGTCCAGGCTGTACTACTGCTGTGAGAGATATGACTACTTGAAATTAACATGATTTCTTAATGCCTGTTGAACATAACAGAGACATTTATATGATTGTTACAATACATTTCTTACATACGATTACTTTAAGCGAGGATTCCCTGTCATTCCTATTTGACAGCGCAGCAGTTTGCGCTGGCTCGCTGAAGAAAGGCACA
>JAUCNO010000500.1:12248541-12272189 GCA_032353835.1 Enteromius viviparus | reverse complement strand
TTTTTTCTAGGAAAAAATATAGGCCCGCTCACTTTTTTAATGGCCCGCCCAAAATACAATTTCTGCCTACGCCACTGCCTGTATCTGCACGTGCCTAACACAACCATTTAATTTCTATTTGATTTCTTGCAACGCTACCTAACCCAGATGTCAGTTCCAGAGCCTCATCCAGCAGGATCGCAGCTCATCTGCTGAAAGCCTCCATGGGCATCACGATCCTGACATCTGTTGTCATCTAGAGCTGGGCCGTGGGTAAGAACACACACCTCAAAACACATTCGTGACCGGACGCTATCACACACACAGTGTTGTGGCGGAGTTGATTTACGTAAATGAGACATTACTCATGAAGTCATCCGCCGTTACAAGCGCTAAATCGATCAGGCACACAGTGGGCTTCACAGGCTGCTGACGAGACTGATGAGCGTGTGTGGAGCGAGCAGAGGATCTGAAGAGTGTGCAGTTAAAAGACGGGTGACTTATTCTGTCCTCTGCTGCTCCAGACACTCAATCAATACACTCCTCTGAAAGTCCTGCAGCGCTGCAGGTACAACATCGGAGAGATTTCACTGGAAAAGGCTCTCACGTTCTGTCGCTATGGTGCAATCTGTGGTTGCTAGGCTGTCGTCAACAAAAGAGAAGATTTAATGGCTTCTCTGGTTTTTTGCCAAAATAAATGCTTTAATAAATAAATGGCTTAATGTTTGAAAACTAATTAAAGGGATAGTGCAACTAAAAATTTACTTTACTCACCGTCAAATTGTTCCAAATACGTGTGATTTTCTTTCGTTAGATGAACACATAAGAAAATATTTTTAAAAATGGAAATAACCAAACAGTTTTAATGTGGTTAATCAAAGAACCCATATGATCACATTTTTACTTTGGGTAAACTACCCCTTTAAGACAGCCATAAATATTAATATTATAATTGTACAGTTTTTTTTAATTATTATTTTAAGTTTATTGTACTATTGCTACTACTACTATATTAATAATACTTATTATTATTATAATTATTAAAAGATAATCATTATAATTATAAAATTGTATTGTTTATTTTTTCTCTTTAATGTTTTGTTTACTACTACTAATTATTTATATGAATTAATAATCGTTATTATAAGTCATGTTGATATATAATAACAAAATCTTGTTCCAAACGTGCAGTCTTACAAATTATCACAAAAACCTGACATAAAAATAATAAATAATAATAATAAAATAATAAAAATCGCAATTATTATCATAGAAAGTGCAGTTGCAGTTTGCTGGTGGTGTTGTTATAAGTAGTAAACCTTGTAAACAAAATAATTATTGTATAACTCTTGTAATATTTATAGTATGTAAATATATATAATTTATGATTTCTTTATATTATTGTATGTAAATGCAATAGCCTATAATATTGAAATGTCACTATAATCATATAAACTTTAAGCCAAATTATGCAGACTTACAAACAAGTACAAAAAAATTGACCTTAAAAAAATTATTACAATTTCAAAATAAATCTCAAAATATTTAGTTATTTTGGTCAAGAAAAAAGAAATATCAACAATTATTACAGTTCTTGTTATAGTAGTAGTACTAGTAAGTGAAAATATTAAACAAAACAGCAAAATAATAAATATTTTTGTAATAAAGCAGCCTTACAAATAAGCAAAATATATTTAGCAGAAACATCGCAATTTGCAATTTCCCAATCCTGCAGCCGTACATAGTATATTACTATCCAGGAATGTTTAAAGGGGTCACCCGGACTGAAATGTTTGTTGGGAGTGTGTGTACACAACCACCCTACAATGATAAAGATCCACCAGTAGTTTTCTTGTAATGTAATAAAAATAAGTTGCCCCGTCTGAAATCAAGCCATTCTCAAATGCATGTCTGTGCAGCATTACACTGACAGAGGCCACTCCCACAATAGTTGATTGACAGCAGCGTGTCACACAGACTGAACTGGTGTTTTACCTCAGATCCGCCCTGAGTGAGCCGTCATCAGACCGAGACGCAGAGACAAACAAGACTCCCAACAGATTGAGGTGTTTCTTATTAATGAACATAGCAGAAGTCATTTACTCCCGACATCTGACTCCTTTAATACTCAAGGTTAGAGGTTTATTAACCTTAAGTATGAGCATAAACCACCAATAATACAGCCTCTACCACAGTGACTGTGCTAGATGTATTTAGCGGGAAACCATGAATCAACTAACGTTACAGATTTCCAGAGCTGCAAAGAGAACATTTAATAGCTAGAACGCGAATAACAAGTTGAGTATAAAGAACAGGATGTCCAACTGAGGGGCAGAGATACAGGACTGGAAGATTGATGTAATCTTCAGAGAAAGACTGCAAACAAAAGAAACACTGAATGCCTTCTGAAGTGCCCAGGTACTGCGGCATAAAAGAAGAGAAAGAGGAAAGCAATCTCTGGTCATTAATTGCATTGATTTGTTAACGGTGGTACCAACATGTCTAAATGCAGTTTTGAGGTGTGACTAGAATGAGAAGCGCTTTAAGCTTAATAATTACTATTGACTCTGAGGAGAAACACAGATTTATAGTGTATTCATCTCAGTTTTTCTGAATAAAGACACAAACAGCCCAATAAAGAGATCAGAAAAGTAGTCAATTCAGCATGTGAAACACAAACCGTGAGAGCCAATGAAAATCTGGAATGTTTTTATACTTATTAAAATGAAATTATCACTTAATATAGGCTACATTTAAAAAGTAATATTAATAATAAAATTGAAACAAAAATGAAAATATAATTAAATAATACATAATATTTAATATAGAACTATAAAACATATAGTAATTAATTTAAATTATAATAACAACAATAGCTTAATCGTTAATATTACATACAGTAAATAAAGAAAATAATTATAATGATAAATAAAAGGGAAAAAAAATAAAAATAAAATATAATAAATTCAATCAAGTATTCAGTCAATAATTAAAAAAACTAAAATGTAATTAAATAAATTATATTAATTATATACATATATATATATAAACATTAAATATTTCTTAATTTAAATAAAAATAATTTAAAAAAATATTTCTTATCAATACTTTTAATAATCAGAACAGTTAAGCTTAGTAATCAATATTGATTATATAGAAATATTAAATATTTTAATATAATACTTAATTTAAAAATACTTAATTTAAATATAAAAACTATTTAATAATTTAAATAATAATTCTTGTTTATACTTTTAATGATGAGAATGGCATTTGATTAAATAATAAAATATATTAGATAAATACCAAATCATATTAAATAATACATTGATAAAAATATATTGCTATATTGATAATAATATGTTTAATTTTAATAAAATATTTTATACATTTTACTGTGGAAATAAACAAAATTCTAAGGATTTTGAACATTTTAAAATGAAGAAAAGTTATTGAATGGGACGCATTACAGATTCTGTAGGTCACTAGTCAGTATTCAAATAATCACACTTGTCACTGTTGATTGCAACACAAAAGGATTTCCCTGCTTCCATTAAAGCACAAGATGCTCTCTGGAAGATCTGTTATCATGCTGGAGAAGACCATCATCAGGTTTTACTTTAAGCTCAAGTGTTGCTGTCATTAAAGCTGTCGTATCAATTCAAAATCAAATAAAAGAACATAAAGCAGAAACATTTTCAACTGCACTGCCCTGTACATTTCCCGTCCAGTTCTCCAGTACAGTGGACATCACGAGTCTGTCCGATCTGATCAATGTGAGCGTTACGATAAGTGGACCTGGATGAGTCATACTGTGCTTTAAAGTACAGCCTGTCCTCCTCCTGTTGTTTCAGAATATCTAGCTGTTATCTGAGATCCAAGGCCAGATTTTGTTCAGCCGAAATCAAACATCAGAAACAGAAGCTCTCTCCATCTCTACATCTGTAATTAGCGTTCAAGTCATTCCCCGCACATAGTAATCGTTGTCAAAAAGCTTGCTTCTGTGTGTGAAAAGAGACTCGGCAGATCACGCTTTGGAGCCAAAGCCAAATATTTCAAAAAAACCTCTCAGCTTAATCTGATTAAAGCTCGTATCCAGAACAAGCACATCAAAACAAATCAGTTTTACATGTTCCATAAGCCCTGACAGATCAGAAAGCTGACTAATGAGGACTGATATCCCATCTCTCCCTTCAGCACGCCACTCATATTAAAAACAACAAGGTCTATAATTCCTGGAGCTATATGTTTGCATTGTCATCCATCTATATACTTTGGCTTTGAAACGTGATTCATCATGACCCAGCCAATCAGCAGAACCGTGAATAGTGACTAAACACTCTGTATGACAAGCGAGTTATTAGGCTTCAATTTAAAACCATAAATTGTTGGTGCTTAAAATAAACAATATAAACCGATACAAAATAAAATAGGCTATGAAAAATAACATAACATCATTGTGCAGCCAAGTTGTGAGTCAATCGCTTGAGTCGTAAATGGTGACTAATCACTCTGGGGTGCGTTTCCCAAAAACAACTGTGGTCACAGGCGCCGTCCGCCGTTAGACTCGTTACCAATAGAGTTCAACAGAAATGAGTTAGCTAACAGTGCTTTTAGGAAACACGGCTAAACAGTTGTTAGAGTATTACAGCTAACTTAAACTATAACAATACATTTTGGGACTAAAAAAATTAAAATGAAACATTTTATTAAATAATTTTCGATAATATTTTTTTTTATTTTAATTAAATATAAAATCCCTTAAACATATTTTATTTTTTTTAATTTATATTATTTATTTTTTATTATTTATTTATTACGTTTTTTTAAATGAAACTTAAATAATTATATAGATATATTTAAATAAAACTAATATAAATTTCACAAAAAAACACAAACTAAAATGAGTAGAAAAATATATTATATTCTAAATTATTTATAAAATATAGAATTGTTTATTGACTGATTTTAAGAAACTCCAAAACAGAATCAGGCACTGATGAAATATCTACAGTATACTAAAAATAATGAAATATTCAAATTCTGGGGGAAAAAAAATACAAATAAGAAAATTGTGTGTGTGAGTGTTCGAATACACAGCTACTTTTGAACTGCCACCATTGGAGACGTTTTTAATTACTATTTTATATAAAAAAATGTTTATACATTCAAATTCAATGGGGTCCAGTTTTATTATTGGAGTCCAATGTTCCTGAAAATATCATAATTTGTGTTTTGCATTAAACCGAGTTTTGTAATGAGCAATTACAAAATGAGAATTTGTAGGTGAACTATCCCTTTGAGTTTGTCAAACGTTGCAGTTACGACGTCCACCAGCAGGGGCTAATGCCCTCCTGCTCTGGTTAATTCTTGAAATTATGATTAAATTGTACATTAACCGAAGATCAGCGAATCAATATTACAGCTATGAATGACACATCTTAAAACGCCTGAAAGCAAACCCCTCATGTCTTGATTCCAGCGGCTGTTCTCCTTCTGTCTGTCCGGCGCTTTCAACAGCTCATTAAACCATTTACCTGAGAGGCAGGCTTACACTGAAATGCATCTCGCGCTGAAAACAGACACCGAGGCTGACACAATCAGATGGACTGCCAGATGGATTGTGTTGGTACATGGCTCACATCTTTCCATATTAGCTGATGTCTCCGGCTAACTTGCGGCAGACGAGCTTTACAGGTTTCGCACATCTGTTGTTTCTCGGCTTGGCTGCTGACCAAACATCATCCTGTGTTCCGCCTTTACCATACAAATACTAATTTATCCATGCGGATCTGATTATACTAATATAGACGCTCAGTTCACGAGCAGGTCATCCGTCATGAGACGAACAACAGCTATTTTGCTGCTTAATATTTTGCCAATTGAAAAGGCAACTATTATTTTCCTGTTATGATCTTCCCGAGCTTTGTTTTTCCCAACACTCGAGTCTTCCAGACCATGTGAATCCTGGCCTGCATTAACACAACAGTCTTTGCATTGCAAATGAATGAGCTTCGGGCTGCCCTGGGCTTTAACATCCACACCAGGATCTATACATTTTCATGCAGAACGTCGCTGAGACATCTACTGCTTATAAAAAAGCAATAGAGAGGTTAATAAATCGACAGTCTCCAACAGCATACCTGTAAACCCATTAAAAGTGAAATGCATTATTAGTCTACGTGCCGCTGCCGGTCTTTGTTCCAGATGGTGTGGTGGCGAGCTTAACATGCTGCCAATATCTCTGATCATTGGTGCAAAATTAAGGCTCACTTAATATGTTTAACATTTACAGTAACATAATGCATAACTTCATGCATAAGGCAGAAATCAACAAAATGCATATTATGCATATAATTGTACATGTATTTACAGTAATAATCTATTAGACAATAAATACTTAATATCAAATTATTCATCTATTCTGTCACATTTCTTTAATGTTTTATTATTAGCGTATATTATAATTTATTATTATTTCAATTTATAATTAGTCACTTTTTGGTGTTAATGCAATGGTACTAAATTATATTATTAGATGCATTTTTGAGCGATTGACAATTATGCATCGTTTAGTATTATTAGTAACCACATTTTTTTATTCACATGTATTTATGCAAACAAGGAATTATTACACATTTATTGTTTATATTTAAGCAACAACAGAAATATTATTATTATTACTACATTCCTATTAGTAATCAAATTTCAGTGTTGTAAGATCCATATTAAAATTGTTTTGGATAACATGGCATAATTATTATTTCATAGAGCTGTATAATTGCTGCTTATAGTATTACTAGTAGGTATTGTTTTATTAATATCCATATTTCAGTGCTGATGTAAGCGTATTTGCATAAACAGTAAGTAACATTATTAAACATGTACTGTACACAGTGCATAGTTATATTTGAAAGCCGTTTACAATTATTTATTTTTGTTCATAGCTATTGTTTTAGTGTTTGTGTAAGTTTATTTATTTAAATAAGGACTAAAATATTACTGGACAATGCATACTTATTGCATAACTATTTTGTGGAACTGTTTGCAATCATGCATTGTTGCTCATAGTGTTGTTGTTGTTATTAAAATGAGCCACAATTCAATGTTCATATCATGTTGTACTGACATTATAAAACTGAGCAGTGCTAATGAACAGTGTGTACTTAGTGGAGCTGTACATACTGTAGTACTTCACTACAGCAACAATAACAAGCAGCATGTGCAATATGGCCACTGCATTATAATCCACCACATTTAAAATGGGAAATGTGACCCTGGACCACAAAACCAGTCATAAGTAGCTTGGGTGTATCAGCAATAGACATCAAAACCCATTGACAAGGGTCAAAATGATTCATTTTTCTGTTATGCCAAAAATTACTAGGATATTAAGATCATATCCATTTAGACATTTATTTGATTTCTAACCACAAATATATCAAAACTTTATTTTTCATCATATGCATTGCTAATAACGTGATTTTTTCATTATTTTGCACCTTTAGGTTTTCAGATAATGGTATCACTGCCAAATGTGTCCTATCCTAACCAACCATACATCAATGTAGAGATTATTTATTCAGCCTGCATGTGCTGTATAAATCTCAATCTAATAAAATGAACGGGTTTTTGTGTAAATATGCCTATTAACCTAAAGAAAACGCACACAGGTCTTGTGATTGTGCTCACACACGTGATATAAAACAACGTTTGTTTACCTGCTCCGGCCCTTGGAAGCAGATTCGACACTGAGGTGTCCTCATGCCGCTGCCCGTGCTGCTGGTGAGGCTGACCGCGTCCAGTCCCGCCTGCAGTTTGGGGTCTTTCTCTTCAAACGCCAGACTCCTGGGCCTGGGATCGCTCCCGTAGTATTCTTCCTCGTCGTCGCGGCTGGAGCAGTCAACGAAGGGCGGCCATCCGCAGCCGCCCATCCCGAGCCCCCTCATGCTGCTGCTGGGTCGCCCGTTCGGCTCTGCGTCACTGTCGGAGCGTCTAGAACCGGATCGCATAAAAACCAGCACCTTCAGTTCGTTAAAAAACATGCGGATCCGGTTCTTGAACATGTTTGACTACATGTGTATGTCGTATGGCTAAAGTGAATATTTTTAATTGTTTACGAAAGGAGTATTGATTTTTATATAAATTAATATTATTATACTTGATAATTACTAGCGTTGTTATTTGTATACAACGTTAGTATTTTTATACATTATTGTTGTTTGTATTAGTATTATTTTTATGCTTATTGATCCCGTTGGGCCTATTATTAATATTTCATTCGGCAGAAACGCAGTTGCTACCCTGAAGTCTCAGAGGAAAGTGTCCAAACCAAAGGTAATTGGTCAGAAAATCTCCAGGCTTGTTATTTTCCGTCTGATGGCATGTATGTGTTGTTTCTCTGATACAATCATCATTGGGCGCGAGGGTGACAATAATAAGCCTAAGGTATTGCAATGAATAGCCAGAAATGCATTGTTCCAGGTCTAAAGCGATGCAATTTTCATAAACTCCCAGCAATCCACCGCCTGGACGCACGGATGAGAGACAGGGAAGATGCAAAATGGCATTTCAGAGCATCGTCGGGAGATCCTTCAGCATAAAAACATAATCCTGGAAGTTGGATTCGGGCGCGATCCTATAGTTTTGTTTATTGTTCATCAGAGGCGTCATGACGAAGCTTTCACATCATTTCCTTGTGGATCTTCCCATCGACATATTCCGACGCCACCTCCCATCCCAAACGCAGAGTTTAGAACAATCCATTAGGTTGGTGCTTTAAAAACAGCAATAACGACGGCGGGATTGGCTGAAGAGCTGGGGGAAAATGCCAGCATCTTGTCTCCATTTGAAGTTCACCACCATCCCCCTCCCGGCCCGATATGGTTCCTCGCCACGTTCAAAGGAAGATGGAGCTTCCAGAAGGGAAAAATAAAAGGCACCGTGCTTTAGGTTCGCCTATTTTCCTTCTTCGCAGGGTGTGATGGTCGGTCGGAGCGGCTGATGCTGTGGATCGTAATGTGATGGGGATGCTGATGCTGCTCCCCTCTGATTCATCCTCGAAATGGACGTTCTGCCGTGCGCATCAACACACGGCCCTTGTTTCCAAGGCGCGCTCTCGCCCAATCAAAATGATTCATTTACAAACGTCTCGCTGCCGTGCGCGCTCCTGCTCCATTCTCCTTTGGGAGATTCCAAGTATATGCTGGATTTTGCCGGGCGCCGCTGTCCAAGGTGCTGATCTCTCGTCGTGACGTTTCCCCTGCGTGTCAGTGGCACGCGGCGGGAAATATAAACGTGACCCTGGACCACAAAACCAGTCATGAGAGGCACAGGTCTATTTGTAGCATTGGCCAACAATGCATGGGTCAATTATATATTTTCCTTTTATGCCAAAAACCATTAGGATATTAAGAGCATGTTCAGTGAAGATAAGTTTCCTACTGCTGCGTTTTTGTGATTAGTAATATAGATTGCCAAGAACTTCATTTGGACAACTTTAAGGGGAGACACTACAGGCAATAACACTGTTTTGACTGTTTGACATCGGTCAACTTTGAGATTTTGGCCATTTTGGACTAGTGGAAAGGAAACATCCAAAACATACTGTTAGGTGTTTCTTTTATAGCACTTGTTTGAACATGTAATTGTACCAATAGAATTAAATTACAATATATATATTTTAAAGGCTGTTTTCTCTCCTACACTGAGCCATAAACCTGTAGTGCTTACATCTTAAACCCTACATTTGTATTCCCATCTACACGCTTAAAAATGAAGGTAGAAATAAGTAAAAGGTCAAAATAAATGTCATAGGAATGTTTTGTCTAAAAAAAAAATGCTAAAAAAGAGATAGAACCAAAAATGGTTGTGGGATTGCTGTGGAGAACACACACACACACACACACACACATATATACATTGTTTTTGTCTATAAGTATTTTATGAATTATCGGGAGACAAAAAATGAGATTCCCTCTGCAAACACATTCGACTCTTATATATAAAAAAACTTTATAAATGAACAAGAATTTCAAAATCGTTCCAGTGTTCAGATTCTTTGTACTAGAAATGAATGCAAATTAGCACATATTTAATTGAATTATGCATCATTTGCTTAAACTTAACATTTTAGAAAACTTATGATACATTTTTTTTTTTTTGCAAATATCAACTGTAATCAATCAGCTGTGTAAATCAATAGCTAGTAGTGTGTTTAGTTGTTCACCTGCAGTGTCTTGATTTTCTCAATATTTAATTTAAAAAAAAATTTTTTTGCACCCTCAGATAGTATATCAGTCAAATATTGTCTTAAGCTAATAAACCATACATCTAGAAAGCTTATTCAAAGAACTGACCCTTATGACTGGTTTTGTGGTCCGGGGTCACAATTGAGCTTTAAGGGTCAGTTCAGCTATGCAGCACCTCTTGAACTCTGCAACTCAAAGTAAAAGCATATTTGCAAAGATTAAACCGTATTTTCAAGCTCAGGCAACTTTACATTTTGTCTATTAAAAATGTGATGTTCTGCATAACAGGACTGACCCATATAATGACACAATCATGGCTTTAGCTGATGGGTCAGCACTCTAATGCAGTTTATTGATTGAGATTCTTGTCAATTTCTCCCTTACCAGGGCGGCTCTAAAAATTGATCTTGCACACCCGGCCATTGCATTTATAGCACGCCGTGTTAAGTAGTTAGGACCTGGAAGAATGAAGTGACAATTGTTTCTTTCATTACAGCCCAGCTGATGTACTACTGATACTACACATTTACAACGGACTCTAAAAGGTACATGCACACTTAATGTTAAAACACCACCACGTTAAATAAAGTTCAAGAAATTGCATTTACTCCAACAAGACATGACAAGTCAGTTCAAAGAAGAACAATACAAAACCCATGATAACTAAAAGAAAACAATTTGATAAAACGATTGAATCCAATATTTGGTCATAATACAGAATAATGAGACAAGCGCCTTTTTTTTGGCTGGTTGGTCATTTTTGGCCAGGAAAACACTGGGAAAAAGTACTAATGTATGACTTTTTGGGAACGCTGTTAGACTGTGGGCTAAGTAAGTTTTAGTCCAATACAATAACATTAAGTAGCATTATTTGGGGGGAATAAATAATCTCGGAGGGTTATAACATGGAGTGATGATTCACCCCCAAAAAAGTGATTTGCTCACCCTTCCAGAACCCTATGACTTTCTTTCTTCTGTAGAACACACAATACTTTCTGATGGTATTGTACAGAAACAAACTCTTACGTAACTTTGATCAATCTTCTGCTGTTATAATGGACGGTGAGTCAGATCCTAGTTGGCACTGAGCTGTCAAAAACAATCCTCTCTGGTAGTAGAGATCAATGTCCAACAAATCATTACACACATATTGTTGATTTATTGTTATGGCATGACTGTACTCTACAAAGGCATATAGTGTGTCAGTTCTACAAATCAATAATTGAACTTTTGCAAAGTGATTCAGAAAACTTGAAAACATTTCTATGATAATGGTTTAATCCCTTACTCTGAACACTAAACAGACACTGAAGAAACAGTTGAAACCATTAGTAATATACCGAAATAAAGGAGCAATTTGTTGATTTTTTTTATTAAATTATAATGAACTATAAATAAATAAATAAAATATAACCATACGAGTCAGAACAGTAAAAACAGTAATACCGTGAAATATTATAATTTAAAATAACCTTTCTATTTGACTATATCAAAAATTATGGTGCATTTTTAGATACACAAGTGTTCAAACGAACAGAATTTATTTAACTTTTTTTTTTATTTTTTTATTCTGACACTTTTGGTCAATTTAATGAATCCCTGCTAAATAAAAGTATTCATTTTATCTTTAAAAATAATAATAAAAAAGGAATAAAAAAGCACTGACAGAAATCAGCCACTCACATCTAAATTTGATCTATCCAATCAACTTGCGCTTTACACAGATCATTTATAACATTTGCTTTGATCATCATGTACCCACCTTCATGTCTCTTGAAACTTCTATGACTTTTCTCTGTGGAACACAAACAGTTATTATCATAACATCAAAGCTTCTCTTATACATACAATAAAAACCGCATCGTGATCACTCAGCTGTAATTTTGCTTGGTTTGAAATAACATCATGTTCAAACAAGATGCAAACCCATATCCCCTTGCATGCTAAATAAAAAACTATATAACACAACACTAACTCTATGACTTACTTTCTTCTATAATGAATTTGTTTCTTACAAACATGCACATTTTCACTCCACCGATAAACTGGAGTGGTGTGGGTTACCGTCATGTTTTTCTCAGCTTTTTGGACTCTCATTCTGAAGGCACCCATTCACTGCAGTGGACTGGTGAGCAAGTGACAAATTTCTCCAAATCTGTTCCAACGCTCTGAAAAATAAAAAACTACCTTTTCAAAAGGAACATATTCATACGTAAAGGGTCCCTTTTGGTACATATTAGTACTTAAATTGTACATAAAGTGTACTTTTTAAAAAGGTACCGCTCCAGTAACAGCTTTTGTACCTTTATTTTTTGAGAGTGAACAAAGAAACAAACTCCTCTACATCTGGAATGAATCTTCAGCAGATTTTCATTTTTTAGGGCAAACTATTTCTTTAAAAGCTCGAGAGTTTAGAAAACAAAGTGGCTGGCTTCCCAGCTTCGTCCTTTCCAAACAGGACCTCTGATGTTGACTGATTGGACTGTATGGTGTGTTTCCCACAGACAGTCCGGCTGGTCCGTCTTCATTTGCACTAACAACATGCATCTAGTCCGTTCCATTATTTATGCTGCTATTGACCCGCTTGTCTCCCCGTTCTGATGGGAAAGATTACTCTTCCTGTTTGTCCGACTGAATCACAATCAGCTCCATTATCTGTCCTCATCAGACGCATTGGTCTTAGCAGATAACACTTCATAGGTCAGGACGCTTTTTTACATTGATCATCACACTGCATATGTGCACGTCTACATTTAGGCCTTTGCTAAGGCTGCTTCTCCAAAATCTCAGACCTTTTGCTATGTTGGTCTCTAGACAGGTGGTCAGACCGGCTTGTGCATATGGACGCTCATGGAAAAAAGAGAAACTGGCAAATGTCCCAACACGGCGTCCAAGTGTGCTGACAGTTTTTTTTCTGAGCGCATCCAAAATCCAGTTGACCGGAAATTCAAGGAAACCAGACACCTTACAGTGCAGTTTAATTGCATAAGCAGGCGGCAGCACAGATAAAGAAGAAAAAAGCCTTTAAAGAAGTGAAACGGTATTAAATACAGTAACATAAAAAATAATAGACAAGCTCAAAAGGTGATCCAATTAAGTTTAACGCAGTATTGTATGAGTCTAATTCTTCCATTTGAAATTCAGCTGATGTGTTTATCCATGAAGTGCTTTCAGCTGTGAACCATTCGATCTATTCGTTGTGGCCACTGGCAAAAATTATCGATGCACTGAAGCTCATCACTGCAAATGCGGTGATAACTTTCAAATGATAAGGTCATAAGATGCAGCTCAAAAATTCAACAAGTACAGAATGGCATTACATGAAGAATACCGCAGACATTTATTGTATGCTTGCCTTTATAAAAGCAATAGAATTGGGTCGATGGTACAAAGATAGTTGCTCCTAAAGTGCTTAAAGAAATCTAATAGTGTTTACAATATAACACATTCTCAGTTATTTTATCGTTCATTTAAAAAAAAAAAAAAAAAGATTTTAACCAGTGATATTCTGACATTTTATACAAGTATTTAATCATTTCTGCTCTTGTCCTTTTATACATTTTATTTATTTATTTCCATTATAATCCATTTGAGAGGAACTCTGTTTGAGATCGGCACTTTTATTAATAATTTAAACCAGCTTTAATTTTCAGTATTTTAAATGTTATTTTAGGTTTTAGTTAATTTGTCATGTTCGTTTACCATTTTTACTTTTCTGTCCCCAAATATATTCAGCTCGAGGGTTACATAAAGTTGTTATTTTGTATGAACAGTACTATTTTAGCATTTTTTTTATACTAGTCAATTTATTAAATGCATTCGTTTTGAATTGTAGCAATTTTTTGTGATGGTTCATTTGACTCATGTTTTAATATTTTGATCACTTGTATTATTATACATTTTATTTATACATTTTCATTTGTAATAACTTTTGAACAAACTTTTTCAAATTCCATTATAATTTGTATTGATCTCATATATTTTTTATTTCAGCCAATTATTTAATAGATTTAGCTTTAGTTAACCTGATACATGTTTGAATTGTGAATTACAAACACCATACACAAACCGAATAAGCTCTACCCTTTTGGACCAGGCTTTGCTTTTTGAATCCTTAACAGTATCTAGATGCAGCATTTTGTAGCTGTTGTTCCAGTGGGCACCACTAGGGGGCAGTGCATTTTGAGGTACAAATACACATCCTTAAAACCACCACAATGACTTCACCCATGATAAACAGCACTACACAACCATGAGCGCAGTATAAA
The DNA here is from genome assembly GCA_032353835.1 of Enteromius viviparus. Lineage (NCBI taxonomy): Eukaryota > Metazoa > Chordata > Actinopteri > Cypriniformes > Cyprinidae > Enteromius > Enteromius viviparus. The sequence goes on along the minus strand of JAUCNO010000500.1, from coordinate 12,257,692 downwards.
TCAGCAGACACACAGCTTACTGTTGATGCTGGAAGTTAAAGTGGAGTATTACACAAACGCATCCTTTACCTCTGAGAGACATTATAACAACAAATTTACCCTTGCAGCAACCTAACACAGTGTTTGTCTCTCACTAGGGGAACATTTTGTAAGATAACAGTTTACAGTGGAATATTTTCTCAGACCTAGTATGAATCATTTTACACACTCCTACAATCCTACACAAGTTGCATAATCTAAATATAACAGCCTAGTGTAAATTGTTTACAGGAAAACAAACACCTCATCACTGAATTAAAAGTAAGGAGCTGGAGAAAAAACATCTTTTTTTTTAGGATTATCTTCTTGTCACAATGGATTATCGGTTCTGAAAATAAAAACGCAGTACCACGAGTGCGTATTAACTCAATATGAAGCATAACACCTGCTGTTGACTGATTTCCAGCAAAAACAATGACTTTGATATTCTAATAGAGTGGCTGTCCAGTGATTTCCTCTTTTTTGGGAAAAACAATGCCAATTTAAAAGGATAAAAAGACATGTAAAATAAATGCAAAATAAACAGCTTTTAAAATGCAGAAGAGACACTTCCCATTTCTATTCATGGTGATGTCAAAGGCTGTGTATCCCATCAAGCTATCTTTAACAAAAGCAGGACAGATTAGACAAGCTGAACACAATGCCCTGGTTCTCAAAAGCCATGAACAAAATTGTGCAAGGTAAAAGAAAATGAGTGTACTCATTCTCAAGTTAGTTTGGATCCTTCTAAGTGAATGGGTGCCGTCAGAATGAGAGCCCAAACAGCTGATAAAAACATTTCTCTCCTAAAAGGAAATGTGTTCAGTGGAAAAGGCAATATTACGAAGAATATGCTGCTCTCATTCCGACGGCACCCATTGACTGCATAACATGATAAATTAATTTATCTTGGCTGGCGAGTACATTTTCAGCAAATCTCCATTTTTGAGGTGAACTACTCCTACTATACTGTTGTTAAATCTCAAGTGTTGAAGCAAAACTAGTTCATAAAAAAAGAGAATTTTTTTACAGGTATTGATCTAAGAATTTTTAATTGGAAAAGTCAGTTTCAAAAAATACAAGGCAAATATAGGGAAAATGGTGCTTACAGCTCACCGAGTCGGGTACCGCGGCAATAAATAACTACTATAGCACAGACATTGATTTCACCTCTTCAAAATCCATCAGTGAAACACACTCATCATACCATGACCAAGTGAAGCAGAACACATTTAAGCTGTACTGAGTGATGGTTCAGTATTCCCATTTTCTCAATCATGTGGGGCAAAAACTAAAGCAGTTAAGACTGAGTTTCAGCCAGTACGTTCCACTATTAATATGAATCAACAAACGAACACAAGAACATGGACATATGCGTGTGCACAAAGGGCATTACAAACCATCTATCCACTACAGTTACAATGTTCAACATTGCAAAAAACGCACACTTTAATAGCAACGTAACACTATTAGCACAAAACAAGAAATAATGATAAGAGCAATGACAAAAACAGAGAGGTTTGGATTCAACTGAAATGGCACAGTATTCAGTGCTAAAATAATGGACCTGATGCCGTTAGTACTTTTTTTAAAAAGCTGGGAAAAAAGCGATGCATGATTGCAAATAATAAAAACCACAAGTTAGTGCATGAGTGCGTGGCTGAGTAAATGGCACACCGAAATTATTTTAACAATCATAATTCATAAGATATTAAAACACTAAATCCATGAGTAATACTAAGCTTCATAGGAAACAGAGAGCTTAAAAAGTCCAGTGAGAAGAGCAAGACCCGGCCGAGGCGGGAGGATCTCTGTGGTTTAAATAAGGATGGAAAGGAATCGGTAAATCGCTGAACATCAACCCGGTCACGGTAAAGACTATGTACAACAGGAGGGCAGCAGTCCATCGGCAGGGGAAATGCTCCCATTCACATGGCTCAGTTACACAAGTGTTTTTAAATATTCACGCTCTACGTCTAATTCCTAAACTAACATCCCATATCCTGGACTGGTCACCTCATTGAGATGGACTAGCATTGCACAAAACACAGTCGTTTTCATTCAGAGCGGACCTGGATGGGAAATACGTGACAGAGTTTCTCCTTGACTGACACTAAATATTATCATAGTTTAACATTCTGTTACACTGAAACTACAGGGACTGTTCGAGAACTACATACCTGGTTATGTGTACATAAGTGAGCTGACTGGGTCACGAGAAACTGAGGCTTATGAACATGCAGACATTGATGGCTTTACATTGCAGATTTTCGGTTTGCATACAGAAAACAGGAAGAGTTTCTCACATCAAGGATGGGGGAAGTGCCGGATCGAGCATCCTATCATACATGATACCACCTCCTGCTGGTTTAAATTAGCCCTCTGCAGACCTTGTGTGGAAAATGGGTCAGATCTATCATTAAAACAGATGTGTTTGCATCTAGTGTGTTCTGAACCGGGTGTGCAGATGAGAGTTTGTTGTGGGGATCAGTGGTCGTGTTCTGCGTTTGATGCTTTAAATGTCTCTTGGTGCACTCCAATCTACCTGTGCAAAAGGGAACTAGAATAGCTGGACTACACTAAACGTAGTTTAGGACAGATGGTCTGAGAGACTATAAGAATGCACTGGGGTTCGCTCTCGGGTCCTTTTGGTTCCTGTAGCGCATGGCCAGCCAAACACCTAAGATCTGAGAAAAAGGGGAGAAATATTGCTTAGAAACACAATGCTGGAGTATACATAAAAATACAAAAAAATGCACTGGTTGACAACTGCTAAAGGGTTACTCCACCCCAAAATGAACATTTTGACTTTACTTACTAACCCCCATGTCATTCCAAGCCCTTAAAAGCTATGTTCATTTGGACCAACATGGGTGTAAGAGAATAATGACAAATTTTCATTTTGAGGTGGATCTTAGATCGACAAACTAAAATAATTATATTTAATAATAATAAAAGTATAATGCAAAATGACATTTCATTACTGTAAAATAATTGTATTTTTATTTACTACTATGTATAAAAAAAAAATCTAGTCCAAGTGCTAAAAGTAACTGTATAATAATTTTAGGCCAATTAATTCTTCAATGCATGGCTGAAAGTGACTAGTAAAGCTAACTCAATGCGTTAATAAATCGAAAAACAATAACTCCTGAAAAACTTGACTGGTTGACACAATCAGATTTGACAAAAAGTACTATTTTAAAATGAAATCTTCCCTAGAGTAAAGTCTTAAAAATTCTTTGCTGTCATGCTGAGTATGTGGGATATTATTTTAGACTTAACACTTTTTTTTTTCTCGTGCAACTAAATGAATAGAAAAGGAGCTCTAAATGTGGAAATTATACTATATGGGGCAGTTTCCCGAACAGGGTTTAAGACTAGTCCGAGATTAAAATAAATGTTAGAGCTGTCTAAACTGGAAAAAGCTTGCACTGAGATATCTTAAAATACATTATTGCCGTTGTTTGGTTTTAAAATGCTCACAGATAATGCATTTTTGTAAGACATGTTTCTAAAAACTACTTAAATGTCCTAAATTAGCAAAGGTCTAGTCCTGGCTTAATCTAATACCTGTCTGGGAAACCGGCCCATATATGCATTTCATCCTTCTACTGATAGCTCACATTCTTCATTTCAAATCATAATGATTTATATAACCATGATCCTCTAATGGACAAACCTTCAGCTTGCAAAGTCAGGGTTCAAAAGACATCCAGATTTCCTGCTAGTTACAGTTCTGCTGTTCACGTGTGATCTGCACTAACCTCTGTAAAGCTGAAAAAGAGGCCGACTCCTCCAAGGATCTTCAGAGCTTCCGATGAATGCTGGAGCATCTTTTCACCACAAGTGAGGCAAAGCTTCTTTTTTAGACATGGCTGCAGAGAAAGACAACAGGGTGTTCAGCTCTCATTTTTTTACATTTGGTTAATCCATCATCTACATGTTATCATCAGATACAAGCACTACATTCATTCATAACTACTTGATCGGCTCAATAAGGTGTCAAAAAGCCAAAGCTAAACAAAATAGGCACACAAGGATGTGTTCTTACAGAATCACAGAGGGGTAAGTCAGATGCAAACACTGCCTGGTTTTGTGTGTTGTTGAACAGGCCACAGCAGTCCAGCTTCTTCTCAAGGCTGATTCTTGTTTCGTTACTCATGATTCCCCAGGATGACCCCAGCAGCTTCTCCTGTTGAGGTAATGTGACAACACAAACACCAGGAATCGCACACTTGTGCAAAAACAATAAGAGAGCTTTAAAGTTCATTAGGATTACCTGTTGACCCTGATTCATGGCCAGACAAGAACAGGAAACTCCAAACTGGAAGAGGAATACAATGAAGAGTATGACCATGTACTGTGGAAAAGCAGCTGTGGTCAAGGACTTCACTACATACAGATGGGAGAATTTAGACATGCAGCTTTATGGGCATTGAACTAGAAAAACAACAACAACAACAAAAAAAACAGACAGTACAAAGGGTTCTAAAGGATACAAAGAAAAGCATGACTTGGTGATGATGGACGGCTCCAATGAGTCCCACAATGGCGATCAGCAGCAGAAAGAAGCCCACGGCAATCACGCCGCCGATGATGTGGATGCTGGAGACGATGCCAAAGCCTTTCCCCCATGCTGCTACCACAATCAACAGGAGACCCACCAGCTGAGGACAACAAAAAGAGAGCGATTAGAAACATGTTACAACCTTACAATACATAAGATGTATGTAAATGCTATCTTGTGTTTAAAGTCAACGTGAAATGGCATCCACAACCCATTTCATTTTAATACAGTATTACATAAAAAAATTTAAATAAATAAATACTGCACAGTATACTGGCATGGTTTTAAATAAATTTATAATTTTTTTAATGTAAATTTAAATGACAATATATCTGTTTAATAAATAAATGAAAAAACTAAAATAGCAAGACACGTACCAAACAAAACAAAAGAGAACAAACCAAAAATAAATAAAATACAATACAATTTGGCTGGGAAGAAAAATACTACTTAAAAATAAAAAATAAAGCCAATCAAATTTAAATAAATCAAAAAAAAAAAGAGTGAAAAAAAAATTAATACAAAAGTACAACCAAATGAAATTAGTAATGAAAAGAAATATAGTACACTTGCAAAACAAATCTCAAATAAAAGACTTTATGATTCTTTTGTTGCTTGCAAAAATACTTTTTTAAATGATATGTTTATATGCAATTATGAAGTGTGCATAATTAAGATTATTCCTTTTTTTTAATACAGTTAGCAAAAAAAATAATATAAACACACACATAGTATAATTGTCTCAACTGTTTGTCAAAACATTGGTCATAATGTTAAATAAAGGTAGAATTACAATAATTAACGATAATAATATATTTAAAAACAAATGTCCAGAAATAAAGCAAGAAAGGCTTACTGGACATGGCCTCCATATAAGCATGTGCTTAGAAAGAATAACAAGATGAATGATGTTGTCAAATCTATGGGAATTTTGCTGCGTCTCAAGGTAACTACATATTACATCTCCTTTAAACTCATTACAACTACTGTAACGCAGACAAGAAGCACAACTCACATTCTGTTACGCTTCTAAAATGTATATTACGCATCATTTCCAGGAGCTAAACCGTGACTAGGGTCAATCTACAGTTTAAGGGTTTGTCTGGAATCTATAGATCTCAAAGGGCAGAAGGATAAGGATTGTAGGTCCAGAGAGCAACATGTGTCTCAACATAACCTTACCGAACAGCATTACTGTCCTGGGCAGCACATCACAGGTCAACCGAACAATGTACACACAGTTCCTCCTTAAATGCCAGCATGAGGGGTATGATTATGGAGAACACTGTAAAGCAAAACCAAACCCAACACACCACAGAGTGGTACGAATGATAACAACCCTGACCTTTCCGTTCAAAATCCATATTTAATCAATATTTTTACAGTACACTTATAATAAAAGCAGTTCCCGTGGGCAACCTGAGGTGAAACTCCTTTACCTTTAAGGGTTTTAACCTTTGGGTTACTAGCACAGATCTTCAACCACTAGACTACGCCACCCAAAGTCATGTAGCAACACATGTTCTCATTTACAGCTCTGCCTGAGTGCAAAGTCCTTTATTTTTGGCTAAGTGTGACTGTGACACCATGATTTTTAACCCAGTATTGCTGTGAGTCAGAGGCATTATGAAAGTATGATCAGTGACTCTTCTGTATGTATCATAAGAAAGCATGCATATTAACAATCCTTATTTGACAATATCTATCCGTTTTGATATTTCAGATACATACAGGTCCCAGACATATGTATTTGTGTAATTAAAAAACACACTAGACTAGAGAAAACGAGTAATGAAAACAGATTACACAAACATAGGGGCGGTTATGCAACACTGGATGGCGAAACATCATTTAAAAGAATAGTCAACGAAACAATTCAAAACAATGTGAACACATTAAATCCATCTTTCTATTCCTTTATGAAAATAAAACTAGAATGTTTTGTTGAACTAGTGCCGCCTAAGAAGATAAGCAGCTAGCTGATTCATCTACAGATAGCAAGAAAACAAAGACATCACCTATGATCTAACAACAGACACCTTTATATTAAATATAAATACATTTAAATATCAATATCACGCCTTACATTTAGTACAAATTGAGAGATAACGCGAACTAAACGTTTTTAAGTATTTAACGTTATACCGGATTAGCCGCTGCTAACGGGCTAAGTTAGCTGAGCTAAATATTCATGTATGTGTGACTCACCATATAAACTACATTTAGAGAACAGAGGGCGTTTTTCGAGCACGTAAATCCTCCGCAAACCATGTTGACACTTCAGGCATTTACCGGTGAGACGAAATGATGTGCTACAGATGTTGTTTTCGCTGCTGTGAGTAGGCTAGGAGCCGTTCTTCTTCTCTTGTGGTGGTGAGCGGTGGCGATGCCCGAATCACGGGCGAATCGAATCTTTTGAATCTTTTCTATGGATCAATAGAACCAGTTCGCTAAACAGCCCAATCTGAATCGTTCCTAGCTCGTAGTAGGGCCGGTTGCATAAACGTTTTAGACTAGTCTTAAAAGTTACAAGCCATTTTTTTTCTTTAAGGATCAACATGTTTTGGTTACAAAACTTAGATCAGTCTAAGCTGAATCGATTGCTCTATGCTCGTTGGTCAGACACACTAGAGGTTAAGTTTGTGCATCCGGCCCCTCAAGTCAGTGAAATTTTTCTCTGTTTAATGCTAATGTGAATTATATTTTGGTTTTAAATAACTATATTTCAGTAACTGAATCAAGGCTGAAACAAACTGAACTAATACACATAAACGTAGCATTAACGACTCTTGTTACTAATACTGAAACAGAACATAATAAACAGAAATGTGTTCCTACATACAGAAACGTTACTAGACGTACGTAATGTCAAGGGACTGCGTGATGACGCAAGTAAATAGGTTAGGAATAAAGGAGTCGCTGAATCGCATTACCTGATTCTTTGACAAGAATAGTTCGAAAGAACCGATTCGAGGAAATCGGTTCCCATTTCTATGACTGAACCAGCCGGTGACGCCATAGACCGCAGACCCTCTAGCGGCAGAACTTTCTTTCACGTGCTTTCCTTGTAATACACGCGATTCGACGCTAGGGGAGAGAAGGCCCCAATATCTGCCGTAAAACCTACCGTATGAAAAACATATAACAGCCGGTATGCCCAAAATATTCATTCAGAAAAAATAAATCATATTCAAAGACAGAGGAAAAACACAGAGCTGTCTTGTCTTTCTTAACATTTTTAAATGAAGAAAAATATATTATTTAAATATAATTATTGTTCCTTGTCCTCTCGCCATAGCCTCTGCCACCAGCACTCGCGCATTATCATAATGTGACAAGTTCGCTGTTTGTTATCCAACAGAAGCATGCTCGTTTTACTAAAAAGCATCATAAAGAGATGAAGATCTCTTAGAGACCTGTTCACAAACATGCATGCTTCGTGAAACAGGAGGCAAGTGTTTCACAGCAATATAATAAAATAATAAGAGGGTTCTGGTTTAATGATTACAGTAAACAGCGAGCCTTCGCTTCTTGTTGACTGATATTTAAACCAGCGCTGAAGTGAAGCTTGCGTGCTGCTTAAGCATCATTGGCTGAACAGAGTAGCAACAAACCACGTCACGCTTCAGCCCCGCCCCCTGTCGTCACGGGCGTGTGAGACACAAGATGCTGCATTGAGAGCTGATGATAAATACAGGACGGGCCCACATTCTGAGTCAGACACTATAAATCCCAGAAGACACTATGAAATTGATATTTAGGTAGGTTTTTACATCTCATGCGAGAAATTCCCATAAATGCCAAATATTACTTATATTAAAAATATTATACTTTGTGGAATTGGATAGGGTAGGCCGAGGCTAATTGTCACACATTTCAGTCTACGATAGGTTTATTTCTGAATGCTAGTTTATGTATAGGTAGATACATTCAAATATTTAGTATGAAACACTTTATATAATAAGTTACACCTATATCACAATTTTTGATCATCATCTGAATAAATAAGCTTTTTACTTGGGACAATATTTTGTGGAAATATAATTATTTGAAAATCTGGAATCTGAGGGTGCAAATAAATATAAATATTAAGTAAATCCCATTTAAAGTTGTCCAAATGAAGTCCTAAGCAATGCGTATTACTAGCTAATCAAAAATGACATTTTGATATATTTACTGTAGGAAATGTACAAAATATCATAATTAATTGAACATAATCTTTAATTAATATAATTCATTATGGAATATAATTTTGAACCACTATATTTTTGGCCATTGCTTTAAACATACCTGTGCTACGTATGACTGGTTTTGTGGTCACATAGGAAATAAAATAAAAAAAATAAGATAAGAGATATTATAAATTAAGTTGTTTTTATAATAACATAATAATAAAATTTTTAACACTTATATTTTCCCAAATATGAATTTGACGAACTGTCCAAATTATTATAATTTTTTTAATAGGCTACCTATTTCTGACAAACAGCATGTGACAATTAGCCCTGATTCACCTTATAATCATAATAAGTGGTCATAATAGGAACATCATATTAAAGAGCC
>JAUCNO010000500.1:12234079-12248441 GCA_032353835.1 Enteromius viviparus | reverse complement strand
GATACGTATGACTGGTTTTGTGTTCACATAGGAAATAAAATAAAAAAATAAGATAAGAGATATTATAAATTAAGTTGTTTTTATAATAACATAATAATACATTTTTTAACACTTATATTTTCCCAAATATGAATGTGACGAACTGTCCAAATTATTATTATTTTTTTAATAGTCTACCTATTTCTGACAAACAGCATGTGACAATTAGCCCTTATTAATTCACTTAATTCACCTTATAATCATAATAAGTGGTCATAATAGGAACATCATATTAAAGAGCCTATTAAAACACATGTAAAAAAAAATACAACTGAAAAGACAAATCTGAGTATAAATTGATTGTTAATTGTTTATTGTATAATTGGTCCTGACATAACCTTATGAAAAAGGCCTTATCTGACAAACCTCTTTATATCATTGATATCGTTTTTTTATCCCCCGTATCAGTACTGAGGCCTAACCATTGCAGCTATAAATCTAAAAATAAATGAATGTCTTTTTGAAACTGTATTTGCAGTTTGAAACCAAAGTCTTATTATTTTTTTTAACCGTTGCCTTGAATTTACCACAAAATCCTGTTTGCGAGAAAGCAGCCTATGAGATGATGACACTTTTTAAAATCAGGAAGTGAGTTCAGAGAGCGAGAGAAAGAGAGAGGGAGGAAATTCGTGCAAGCAAAACTACTTCTGCTCTTGGCTGCATACCTAGACTCTGAACAACGTTCTGCCTCTGTACGTGACATTGACATGAAAGAAGGGGCAGGAAATGCTGATGGGTTACAGGAGAAGCTCCATGCATCTTGAGCAGTCACATTGGTCTAAATATGAATAGCACAAATAAAGTTACATACTCGACTGCAATTAGAGCTGAGGTCAGAAGACACGAAAGCTTGCAAAACACCATAAACAAATTTCTCAAACAATTGGAGAGGGTTGAGGACCAGCAGCTCAGGACAGGACTAAAGGTTTTCCTCCACAGCATTAAAGGTGAGCCTGTGATGAAATTATTCATATTGTCCCCTAAAACACAGATAGATTTCTGTATATCTTTTTGCAAGGTGTGCTGATGATTTAGGGTCTTCATGGGTCTAAGACTGACTTGCGCGCTGTTTGAGGTTAACTCAGTGTTGGAGCTATCTAGAGCGTCCTCATAAGAAAAAACTAATCGTTCATAAGCTCCTTAAAATGCACGTTTGCGAGGAATTAGGCTTTTGGCTGCAATTGATTGTTCCTTTTTTAATAGTAATATGTTCCTTATCTTCCACTTTGTAATAATGTCGTATTATAAAATGTCCCAGATGCATATTTTAGAAAAGGCAGACAGATAAAAAGGAACATAAATGTTTTAACTCGTGTTAAATTGAATCATACATCCAGCAGACGTCTCCAAAAGCACATTGCTCCTCCATTAGACTGTGACGATGAACTGTTACTACAGTCCGGATGTAGAATCAGAATCATGGATGGTAATTTAAAGAGACCCAGGTTGAAACATTAGCACCATCTTAGAGACATTGTCCCGCTGGCAAGCTTTTGAACACAAAGTGCTGGTCCATTTCCTGTCTGACGCTCTCTTGCTGCCCACGAAAGCCACATCCTCTCCATCTTAGGCACCACCTGTCTATTGAGTGCTACTCTTACACTTAGTATCTAACCTAATTATTTTTAGTATCCACAAGATTACGCTTCGGGTTTTTTTTGAAAAAAAAAAATAATAAAAATCTGGTATTGATTAAATCTGGTGTCAATCAAGCAGGGCATAAAGTTTGATGATGAACTTTTATACTTTAATGAACCTTTATATACTGTGTTAGCATTAATAATAAGACATTTGCATATTTTAAGGTTTAGAACATATGGTGTCATTGACTGATGCATCTTTAATATGATACTCGTATAATTTACTTCCTCCTCGCACTTCCTCTTGTAAGCGTTTAATGCATCCGTCGCACAGGCCTTTATGAGCATAATCTCACACCAGAACTGAAATTGAAATGAGATGTTTTCAATACTCATTGCACCTACAAACATGCCACAGTTATTCTGGGTGGTCTCTGAGGTATTCTGGTTGCTTGTGATATTCCATAGTCCCTAGATTTTTAACCCATTTTATTGTTTTCCACTTGCAGTAACCAGCATCACTTATGATGTCTGTGTACAAAGTTGCAGAACAGACCAAATCAAATAGTAAACAAGTGGATGCTCTTTGAATATGGTTTATGTAGCCCACATAGTCATATGATGATTCAAATTATGCTTGATGGGAATAAAATGAAAGTAAAGGAAATTGTAAAGGGGAAGTCATTGCTGTTGGCTTCTGAGCATAGGGATTTGAGAGTGGGACTGACACATTTAAATGTTGCTTACTGCAGGGAGCCAAGAGAGTGGGAGACAGGCAGAGTGACAGCGAACTAGGGAAGAAAGAGAAACGGGGAAATATATTTATGAGCGCGAGCTCTCTAAAACAGAGATGTACACTTTAGAAGTTGTATAGTTAGCAGAAAAAATTAAATACTATACACATATATAACAAACAAGTGCTTTGTATTTACTAATGAAAAGTGGCTTTATCTGTGCTTGCCAGGATGTTGCTATGCGGTTAATGAGGTGTTTTGGGAGGTTTCTAGCGTGTTGCTAGACTAGCGTCTTGTGGTTGGTTGCTAGGGTAATGTCTTTCAGAATTTAAGCTATTCATGACGTTCCAAAAATGCTTGCATTATGTCTTTTCCATGGAATACAAAATCAGACATTTTGAGAAACATCTCAGTGGGGAGTTTTGGGTGAACTGTCCCTTTAAGAGTCTTTTTGTTTTAAAAAACCTTAACTATAATTCATTAATCAACAAAGAAGCAAATCAATAAAAAGAAAAGAAAATGAGAGGCATTCAAACAAATAAATGTCTTCCTAAATGTTCAGTTGAATTGTGTTCTATAAGACACCTGTCTTCATGACTGATAGCAATCAATATATATTATTGATTTGTAAACTCAATACGACGGCCACTAAAAAGGCAACTCCTTTCTCTATAAGATTATTTCTTAGAAATATATATATATATGTGTATATATAGAGATATATTAGTGCTGGACAACAATTAATCATATTCAAAATGAAAGTTTTTGTTTATATAATATGTGTGTGCACTGTGTATATTTTTATATAGCTTGTATATAAGCACACACACACATATATATTTGAAAAATATTTGCATGTATATGTTTATACTTATAAAAATTAATATTATAAATAAATATATTTAATATATAAAAATAACATGTTTTTCCTAAATATATACATGCATGTATTTATATATACATGATAAATATACAAAGTACACACAGATAATATAAAATCCACACACAGATAATACAAATATTTTGGATGTGATTAATCACAATTAATCGTTGCCCAGCACAATATATAATTTTTTTTACTCTCATCCCTACAGAAAAAAAAAGGGTATAAAAGCTGTCACTAAGGCGATAATTCAAAAGGTACACCTTTATACTTCATATAAGTATCTTTAAGGTACTGTAGATATTAGTTGCTAAGGTGTACATATTAGTATCTAAATGGTATTACATAAAACATATTAGTACCTTTTGAATAGGTTCTGCACCAGAGACAGCTTTAGTGTAGTATTTACTCAATTTAATCAAGCCCACTTGACAAACAGATCGTTCAATACATTTGTCAATAATATTGCATGCCCTCACACAATCACTTACTCATTCATACACACCTTGGCAAGGACAGTGAGTGCACGGAGCAGGGGATAAGATATGGAGATAGCGAATGGGAGCCGGAGACTAGATGGAATCAGTGCATGAAGGAGGCGGAGTTTAGCCTCGGAATACCTTGGTAACAAGCAAGCTCAGTGTCTAGGAAAGAAAAGGTGGGGGGACACGGCGGCTCCTGAAGCACTGTACTGACTGTGACTGTGATATGTGGCACATTGCTGCCTGATACGGCACTGGTGCAAAATTGGCTTGATTGATATGTCAGTCTCGATTAGCTTTGCACGTAACCACATATTTGGGTTTTTCTTGCACGGTTGACCCTCTTTCCCTGTCAGAACCTCCAATGCTTTGCAGTTTATCTTTATTCCTCAACACATCACCGATTCTCGCTTTTTAAGCAGGAGAGAGTGTGCGAGTGAGAGAAAAGAGAGGGAGAAGGCAAGAGAGGGAGGGAGAGCGAGAGGAGGGGGTAGCAGGCTGTGGAAAGCAAGGGCTGGGAGCTGTCTGGCTGGTGACAAGGGCAGAGAGAGAGAGAGAGAGAGAGAGAGAGAGAGAGGGAAGCAGGAGATGGAGAGAGCAGGGTATTCCTGCACGGTGCCGTTCTGCGTGGGTTTGAAGAAGACCTTCCACCAGAGAGATCTGAGGGACCCTTTTCATGATGCGTGACTCGTCTAAACCTTTGGTGCGAGATGCAGCTTCCTCTCCAGTATGAAGCATGATTGTCTTGCGTGTCTGCTTTATTGACATCCCGACCGTTTGACGCACCGATCACCGGAGGCGTGATGGATAGACTCTGTGTGAGGACACTGGGATCTCTCTCTGTGGACTTGCCGTGAACGTTTGCACCGATACATGTGGCATGTAGACTGACTCCCCAGTTTGACTCTTCAGTCTGTCAGCATCTCCTGCACACGCCGTGGAGCAGGTTGGTGAAACGATGTGCCTTGATCTGAGGTTAATAGTTCTGCATGTCTCCCAGATGTAATTTTTCTCTTTGTCGTCCTTGAAGGAATTTTCGATTTTTCCTGTATTGTCATTTTCGCCTTCGAGTCTGCCTCTTGTTGAACGTAGTCAATGGAATCAGGAGCATGCTTTTCATGCAGGTGTGGAGAGGTGGGCACATGCCTGCATGCTTAAAATAGGTGTGAGAGGACAGCAAAATAAAGAGAATGAACTCTGGGAAGAAACATGAAGGTGTGAAAGAGCACAAAGGACATTAGCTAAATTTTTCCACTCTAGGGAACGAGGTCACGGTTCACTTCTTTTTGACATACTTGCCTGAATCGTCTCTTTCTGTGATTTCTCTCTTCTGCGGAAGGCATCGAACAAGCGAAGAAGCAGATTATTTGACTCTTTGAGATTATTTTCTGTCTTTGGTCTGCCGAGCAATTCTGGACCACATGAACCGAACCGGGACGTCACAGTCAAAAACCACCTACCTTATCTCCCTCACGCTGGTGAAGGTAGAAACCGCTGAGGAGAATGAGTTGGAGAGGTCCAGGCCGGCTGTGGGGGGAGCAGTGTATGATTCAGATGGAGCGAAACATCTCAAGCACGCTGGATCCAATAATGAGGGCCAGGAACGGCAGAAAATGGGTGAGGCCGTTGAGCTGGAAGCTGGAGAATCTGTCAAATTCTCAGTGGAACAGGAAATACTCCAAAGCCCAAGGGAGGACAAGACACTTTTTGCAGATGGTGCTCATCCCCAAAAATCAATGATCTCTCCCTCCACAGAGAATGGAAGAGCCAGAGAATCCACGCCTCAAAGCTCTTTCCCCCGGGATGTAGCCAGGCATCTCGGTGACATTCCAGTCCGTGCGACCCAGCGGCCTGTGTCGCTCCTTAAAGCTCACGGCAGTGGCCGTGAATTCAAGGAGTCCAGAGAGAGCATCCATGCCTCCTCTAAGAGCCTTGACCGTAAGGACAGTCGGACCAGGATCCAGTCCCCAACCAGCCCGACTCCTGGATCTTTTCGGGCATCGTGGGCTGTGAGCGAAGTGAAACCATGCGATGAAGACCTGAAAGGAATTGTTGGGATGAAGAGGCCCACCGAAGGGGACATCATAGCCATGCGAACCCAAAGCCCCCGAGCTGAGAGATTAAAGGTGGGATCCACATCTCTTCCGACCCCCGTTGCCTTGATTACCAAGCCTCAACGCAAAGGAAAGAGTCGCACCTTGGACAACAGCGACCTGAACTGTCTGTCCGAGGACCTCCTGAAGTGCAAAGGTGGTCAAATGATAGCAGACTTCAGAACAGCTCAGTCTCAGGGGGCTTCAGCACGTGACCGCAAGATGCTACGATTTATTAGTGGCATTTTTACCAAGAGCACTCCAGTTACAACCAGCGCAACCATTGTGACCCCAGTCTATAGCACCATTCAGAGGGAATCCAGTGAAGAAGAAGGTAGGAGAACATGACTCATTAATACACAACTCAAACTCTCAGATGAGTAGAAGTAAGATTGTTAGGTTAGCGCGTTTCGTAAATGAGGGCTTGTGTTTGAACATCTGCAATTGAACCCCATTGATTTTATTGAATTTTTAAAAACATCAAGAAAGAAAGAAAGACACGCAAGTTTGGAAAGACTGATGCCACTTCTTTATTATTTATTCAACTAATATGGTGTCTTGTTTAAATTCGCATTAATTTTAAAAACTGACATGTGGAAGTCTATACACACATTTAGAGGAATTTTGTTTTTATTAATTCTGATGCCTAGGGATGTAGATTTAATACGCTGAAAGCATCCTAGCCTTTTCTTTACAACCACCCCCTACTGCCTCTGTTTCTGCACTGGAAAAAATGGAATGGGAAACAAATTTGATAATACCCATGCCACAGGCAGCATAATTTTGCTCAACATCCTAATCCCATCTTTGATGTTCCGCCCTCTTCCTCTATTCTGATCTCATTCTTTCATGGAGGCTTCAATCCTTTCATCACCAGCCTCTTAATTTCAAACCATATCCAGCCATGAATTTTAGCACTCTAAACTGGAGGTGAAGCATTGGTTTTAGATGCAGACAGTATCTGAATCCACAGGCAGCTGGATGGATAAGCTTCACTTTTGCCACATGCATTTCAAACCCGCCCGAGTAAAGTAAGTCGGTTTTGATTCTTATGTTGCAGGGATGCTTTCGACTCACTTACACGCAGAGCTTGTGTAACAAAGGATTCATTTCAAACAACATCTGTATTTCTCCACAATATAGATTTGACAATTAGGCTCCTCATTATATATATGTATATATATATATAGGGGTGTGTGGTCTACATCCTACGAGCAAGAGGTCTGATGTGTCTGTACACAGTACGCATGCGCGTACAAAATATTTACGTATGTGTTCTCCGACTGAACAGAAGCAGCGGCTGGAGGTGGGGTTGTCATGGCAACAGGGAGGGCTGAGAGAGTTGCCTGTTGTGTGGCTGTGTTATGCCAGGGAGCGAGCCACAGATGAAATGAATGGGAGTGAGGCTATGCAAGGAGGGGTCCTTTTGAAAACCAGAGAGAGCAAGCTTTAGAATTTGACACATAGAGAGTCCGTTTAGATAGAGGGGGTGGCGTTTGGTATATGGCACATAAGGATCGCACTGTCTAACCGCACTGGCTCGACTCCTGATGTGCCCCGCCGTACAATGACCTCATAGAATTGCGTTGAATTCGGAGGGGGGTTAAACCTCTTCCGTTGTGTCGTGGGTGGCGTGCGAGAGAGGAAACTGCAAACGGCACGAGTGCCAGCTCAGATCGTAAGCTGTGAACTCCTGCATCTGTGTGTCGTGAGCTGCTTTAATCAGTTCACGCCGGTCACAAGGGTGTATTGCACCGAACAAAAGCATCTCATCCACCGCTCGATGCACCCACAGCTGCGAAGGCGCACAAAAAAAAAAAGATGTGACATGCCTGTCTATCACTGGGTGAACTGCTGGTGAAAAAACGTGAGCGTGTGCTAAGACTTCCAATATAGAGCGGAGTGGGGTGTGGGGTGCTGCACGGATACACCTGCAGTCCTTCACGCCCTGTGAATTATCCAAGATTTATAACACCTCCAGATGAACCGTCATCTGAGGCTACGGTGCAATCAAAATGCACTTCGTTGCAGCATGGAAATGTGCAACAGAAGGGCAACGCCTGGACACAGATCGGTGTAAGAGTCAGAATGCAGCCTTAGGCCTGAGCTGACTTTGATGGTCACGAAAAATAACTTGGCGAGACGTGACGAGATAAGGTCATTAGTTCTGAGTGTTGTGATCACCGTGTAATCAGAAAATCATGTCAGACTCGTCCCTCCTGTAAGTGAGTCATCTGAAGTTTCACGTCACTGACATCAAGGGTCAGAACGAGGGGATTGAAGCCGTAGATCAATATGAGAGATCTTTTTTGGAAAACAGAAATGCGGTAGCTGACCAGTAATATTTATAAATCAGCACATATCTCATTCCATTCTCTGTTATATGATGCATTCATCTATCTTTCTTGCTAAGCACCTCTAAAGCAGATCAGAATATGACCAAATATAGAACCTCAAATTGATCCGAACTAGATATGAGACTCTTCCTGTTTACCTTCTTTTTGTCGTTGGTGCAATGTCTTTCAAGATATCAGAAATCTGTTTAGAAGTCTACAGTGTTTTGGGGTAATGTTGACTGTTTGGTGATGGTCATGTGAGTGTTTAAAAACTAAAAATAAAATCCAAATTCAATCAAAAATAACCTACTTCCTGTTGAGCAGAGCTACTGACTGTAGTATAAAAAGTTGTCCAGCTTCATGACAATGTGTTTGCTGACTATAAGTAAAGTTAACCCCGACACCTTAGTCTAAAGGTCACCCTGTTAAATATAGAATATAAACTTGGAGATAGTTTAAAAAAAAAAATTGGAAACCACCCAAAACCACTGCAACTGCAACACATTAAGACCTCTCAAGCAGACCGCAGCATCATAGCATGAAGGAGAGCTATTCTTGTGATTAATTTACAGTTATGACTTTGATTTGTTTTTTTAGCATCGTGTGCCAATAGCCAGGAATGGACCCTAACTCGTGCTATTCCAGAACTTCGATTGGTAAGAAAAACACTTATTTATTTTTTTATTTCCTAAAGTGTTTAACAACAATATTTGAGTTAGTTAAGTGCACTAAAAAAAAATTTTTTTTCACAAGGATACATCTTTGCCTCTAGGTAAAAAAAAAAAAGATCTCTTTAAAATCCACAATTTTTCTACTAAACACCAACAAAATTAAAAGAGGATAGATGGAGTCTTTTAATTAAATCCTGTTTATGCTTCTCATGAGACCCTAGTTTCAAAACTGTCCCCATCATATGAGATCTCAACAATCACATACTGTACTTATATAAATGTAGTTTTTTGAAGTAAGAATATGATCTTTATGCCTCATACAGGGGGTTCTGGGTAGCCTTCGCAGTGGAAAATCTGCTCTGGTAAACAGATTCATCACAGGAAGTTATCTTCCACTTGAGTCACATGAGGGTGAGAACTGCTGTTTCTCTGCTTAACTGTCATTTTAACCCTTTAGAGACATTATTGTTATCTTATCTTTGGCTTTTTCCCTCTTTTTCTTCTCCGGAAGGTGGAAGGTATAAAAAAGAGGTGCTGGTGGAGGGACAGAGTCATTTATTGTTGATCCGAGAGGAATCTGGCACACCAAGTGCACAGGTGTGTTCATTTCTGCAAAGTACACTTAAGACAGAAACTTGATTATACATATTCAAATTAAGTATGTTTTGAGGCCTTAATATGCCAAAATAATGCCTAAAAAAGAGTACATTTTACAGGCATTCAAAGTTTGAATTCAGTATCCTTAAAAAAGTACATTTAGATTCACCAATAATGGATTTATTTGATCAAAAATAGGGCAAAATATGTATATTGTAGAACACTATTACAAGTTAAAATATTATTTCAGTATGTTTTATTAGTGAATTATTCCTGTGCAAAATGTTTCTGCATTCTTTAGTGTCACATTATCCTTCAGAAATCATTTTAACTTGCTGCTGAAGTAACATATTTTATTATTGTCAACTTTGAAAACAGCTGCATGATGTTTAGTAGAAAATCTGATAACGTTTTATTTCTGGATTCTTTAATGAACACAAAGTTTATAAGAAAAGCAATTATTGGACATCAATGTACATCTTTTGCAACAACATAAATATCTTAACAGTCATATTTAAGCAATTTATAGCCTTAATGCTGAATAAAAGTATTGAATTCGGGAACAAAATTAGCATTAGGTCTCTTATTCACCAACGGATACTCTGCAGTGAATGGGAGCCGTCAGAACGAAACATCCACACAACTGCAGTCCATCAATTCTCAAATCCTAAAAACTATTCCTTCTTCCTTCATTTCATGCTTACATTTGTGATTATAGATCTGCAACTGGCTTGATGGCGTCATCCTAGTTTTTAGTCTGGAAAATGAAGCAAGTTTCCAGGATGTGTACAAGAACTACAGTGAGCTAAGCGCACATCGTAACATAGTCGAAATACCCATTATAGCGGTTGGAACGCAAGGTAAGAACTACTTTTGTTTTAGTTTTGGGATGATATATTTATAGATATATATTTTAGATATATTATGACGTTAAGTACACATTATGTGTGTTTGTTTTTCTTCCTTCAGATAAGATTAGTAGCACTAATGCACGTGTGATAGAGGACAAGAGAGTCCAGCAGCTGTGTATAGATGTGCGTCGCTGCACTTATTTTGAGACCTGTGCCACATATGGACTTAACGTGGATAGAGTATTCAATGAAAGTGAGTTTTGTCATAAAATAGGGGCTAAACTAGCACATTATTTAATACAGGATGCAAGT
The DNA here is from genome assembly GCA_032353835.1 of Enteromius viviparus. Lineage (NCBI taxonomy): Eukaryota > Metazoa > Chordata > Actinopteri > Cypriniformes > Cyprinidae > Enteromius > Enteromius viviparus. The sequence continues at coordinate 12,237,863 of JAUCNO010000500.1, read as the reverse complement.
GTTGACTGGACAGTCTTGTTTCTCACTTAGTGACTCACAAGATTGTTGCTGCCAAGAAGCAAGCTGCCCTTCTGGCCTCCTGTAAATCCCTCCCAAACTCCCCGAGTCACTCAGGGGCCTCGACTCCAGTGTCAGGGCCCGGACAGGTATCTCATCCGATGTTTGGATGAATCTCATGAAAGCTGATCAAAATGTCTGGGTCACTTTCTCCTTTTTTTAAGTTCTAAACATGAGGGGGGAAATCTAATTCTCATTACTGTACTGGGAATGTAAAATAGTACATTTGTGAAATAAAATTGTAAGCATTTATTATTTCTCATACTAAATTAAATTTAGAGCAAAATTGTCACTTAAGATTATTTAACATATTAAATGAAACACATTAATGTAATGAATTATTTTATTTATAATTTATTATTTTAAATTATAATAAATGGATTATTTATTTATTTATATATTAACGTATTTATTAATTTTATTTATTTATTTTTTAAATAATTTTTTTTTAAATACACCCTGGACATTTCTTTGTTAGACTGACACTTTCATCATTATAACTCTTGTGAAGTGTTTTAATTATTTACATACCGTGATGGTGTTGTTCTGTCCATATTGTTGGAGTGTAAAAATTTGCTTTGACAAAATGTTCAGATCTGGTTCATTAAATATTATTTGCTTAATTATATGCTATGCTATGCAGAAAATCAGATATTTAGTCACATTTTGTTTCAGTAATATAATAACTGTACAAATCTAATGACAGAAATAATTATAATAATTTATAAAAAAGGTTTATTATAAATAGATTCTAAATTAATTGGTGCTGTCAAACGATTAATCGTGATTAATCACATTCGAAATAAAAGTATTACATAATATATTTGTGTGTTCTGTGTATATATATATATATATATATATATATATATATATATATTAATCACTTGACAGCAGTAACATGGTAACACTTTACAGTAAGGTTCATAAGTTAACAACATTAGTTAAAATAAAACAATAATTCTACAGCATTTATTAATCTCAGTTCATGTTAATTTTAGCATTTACAAATGCATTATTAAAATCACAAGTTGTGCTAGCTAACATTAGTTAACTAAAATGGACTAACAATGAACAACTGTATATTTTTAAGTAAAATGAACAAAGATACATAAATACTGCAACAAATGTAATGTCCATTGTTCATTAATGTTAATTCATATATTAGCTACTGTTAATAAATGACACCTTATTGTAAAGTGTTACCACTAACATTATTATGTTTAAAAACTGATTACACTTTTTAGTATATTAATTACATTTTCAAACCAATGCATTGCACATTTTTACACTCCTGTACTGTTTTGAGTGTTCTTGTCTCCATACATGGGTCTTTCACCATTCCAACCTCTGTCTCATTCATCTCTCCATCCCATCATCCTCTCTTAGGCCAGCAATGGGGGTCAGAGTAGTGATTACCCCTCCTCTCTGCCTTCTACCCCTGTGATAAGTCACAAAGACATACGGGGTGGGGCAAGTGGAGACGGGGGCTCGCAAAGAAATCTGCCCCGACGACGGACATCTTTATTTGCGGTTAGTTCTTGGAGCTCATTAAGAAGAGTATCAGATCTTGCCAGTGTGCAACACAAGTCAAACTGTACTGAAAAATATTATATCATTTATATTTAAAAAATACAATTAGAATTATATCATCTGAATGATAGATCAGAGGTGATTTGTGTATTTTGTTTGTAAACCTTTTCAAAAAGAGTTCATGTCACACTAACTACAGCATGACTGTATCAGTCCTAGTTTCTGTTTCTGAACTCTCGTTGTCACTCTAAAACTCACCTCATCTCATGAGTCACATCAGTTTACTTCCTTTATGTGTTTCACCTTCCTCTCATCTGTACTTTATTTACTGCATCTGTTATTTTAGAACCGTCGCGGGAGTGACTCTGAAAAAAGAGCTTCCGATAGCAGAAGTGACATGAGCAGTCGAATGGTTGCTATTAAACAAGTAAGTGCAAGACCTCCGTGTGACCCCAGAAGGTGTTTGGACACGTGGAAGACACTTTAAAAGGTCTCATGGAAATTTTTTTCTCTGTTAGGGGACTTTGTGGAAACGCAGTGAACGCTCGTTAAATAAGGAGTGGAAGAAGAAGTATGTGACGCTTTCAAACACCGGCATGCTTATGTATCATTCAAATCCAAACGTGAGTAAGGCTCTTTTGCAATTCATAAGTTGTTTTTGTTAACAGAGCAATAAATACTGGTTTTAGAATCACATTTTGCGTTTTTGCATTTTTTTTTCTTTCTTGTTTTTTGCTTTAGTAATTGCATGTAGTGTACTGCATTTATTATTTATTATTTATTTATTATTATATTTTATTATGAAATGTTTTCAAAGAATTATTGTATAATATTGTATACATTTTTATTATTAAACTTTAAACCTTTTATTATACATTTTATTTCAGTTTAAGTCAAATGGAAAATATTCTATATATAATATTATAATATCATAGAATTCTATAAAACTTATGAATTTATGAAATTCGTAGAGTTATGAATTCTATTAATTTATATTATGTTAATTATTTATCATATAAATTATATTAATATAAATATAAGAGTGCTTTCAAATGATTCATCTCAATTATTCTTGTTTACATAAGTGTGTGTACTGGATATATTTATTAAATACAGTGGGTATGGAAAGTATTCAGACCCCCTTAAATTTTTCACTCTTTGTTATATTGCAGCCATTTGCTAAAATCATTTAAGCTAATTTTCCCCCTCATTAATGTACACACAGCACCCCATATTGACAGAAAAACAAAGAATTGTTGACATTTTTGCTGATTTATTAAAAAGGAAAAACTGAAATATCACATGGTCGTAAGTATTCAGACCCTTTGTTCAGTATTTAGTAGAAGCACCCTTTTGATGGAATACAGTCATGAGTCTTTTTGGGAAAGATGCAACAAGTTTCTCACTCCTGGATTTGGGGATCCTCTGCCATTCCTCCTTCAGATCCTCTACAGTTCTGTCAGGTTGGATGGTAAATGTTGGTGGACAGACATTTTTCGGTATCTCCAGAGATGCTCAGTTGGGTTTAAGTCAGAGCACTGTCTGGGCCATTCAAGAACAGTCACAGAGTTGTTGAGAAGCCACTCCTTGGTTATTTTAGCTGTGAGAGTAGGGTCATTGTCTTGTTGAAAGGAAAACCTTCGGCCCAGTCTAAGGTCCTGAGCACAGTTTTGGTCGTCCTGTCCCTGCAGCTGAAAAACACCCCCACAGCAGGATGCTGCCACCACCATGCTTCACTGCTGGGACTGTATTGGACAGATGATGAGCAGTGCCTGGTTTTCTCCACACCGCTTAGAATTAAGGCCAAAAAGTTCTATCTTAGTCTCATCAGACCAGAGAATCTTATTTCTCACCATCTTGGAGTCCTTCGGGTGTTTCTTAGCAAACTCCTTGTGGGCTTTCATGTGTCTTGCACTGAGGAGAGGCTTCCGTCGGCCCACTCTGCCATAAAGCCCCGACTTCTCCCTGATAGCTCAGTTTAACCGGACGTCTAGCTCTAGGAAGGGTTCTGGTCGTTCCAAACATCTTCTATTTAAGGATTAGGAGGCCACTGTGCTCTCAGGAACCTTGAGAGTGCAGCAGAAATGTTTTTTTGTAACCTTGGCCAGATCTGTGCCTTGCCACAATTCTGTCTCTGAGCTCTTCAGGCAGTTCCTCATGATTCTCATTTGCTCTGACATGCATTGTGAGCTGTAAG
>JAUCNO010000500.1:12211966-12226149 GCA_032353835.1 Enteromius viviparus | reverse complement strand
CCAAGTGCACACACACAGCAGTGAGAAGTGATCAACCACGCACACACACACCGTGAACACACACCCGGAGCAGTGGGTTGAAACTTGCTATTCAAAGAGAGATTCCTGAATGAAATATATGAATCAATACACAAAAATGTACGAACAATGGCTTTTAAACATGAACAAAAACATTCAACCACAGATTCTTGAGAAGTGGGGCAAAACAGGGTGCAATACTGAAAAATAAACCCTTGAAGCTCCATTTATGTGTCTATATAGTAATCTACTGAGCTATGCTTTGATTCAACCTCTCCACTTCTCTCTTTCTCATCAAAATGTGCCTTTCACCATGAAATGTGTAATATAATTTTACATGATCTTTAACAGAAATCAAGATAACGTATCAAAACACATTCTCATGTTAGCAAACAGACTACACTTTCACACGTGACAATTCATTAACAAATACAAAATATGATAAAATATTGTCAAAAGGTTGGAGGTGACAGACCTGAGAGTTGACACATCTGACAGTGACAAAAGCCTAAATGTGTAGTCATTTCACTATCATATATATCTCATTTACTGTATTAAAACAAATACAACCAACAGTATGTTATCGTTTACAATGCTTTTATTTACTGCAGCATTTTGATAAATCATTGTAACACAAATGATCCATTTTCCCTCATCTCAGAAGAGGATGTCTGCTGTGCATCTAAAAAACAATTAGTTGTTACCTCTATCCATTTACATTAACCAGGAACTTAATATTCACATTTAAACAATGATCCAAAAATGATCAGAATACAAACAAATATCATGTATAGATACGTTTTATCCAGTGCTCCCACTGCTTTATGTTCACTAAACCCCTAAACTCTAATAGAAGTGTTAACTACCCACAGAAAGCAATATATGCTTTCAGGTCACTATTCAGTATTAGAAAAATTAAAGACTATTTTATATATATTTAATAGCCTATGAATAGAAATTGCTTGAAAACTGATGAAAAATATTTCATTCACAAAACACATGGAGTTCTTGTAGTAGCCATTTTTGTTTTTTCTGTTGATTCTAGATGCTAACAGAATCCGCTTCAGGAGAATAAATTGATCTAAATATTTCAAATATTTTCCTCAGAAACTGAAAGATGGGTTTTACATATCACGGCTGTGACACATTAGGATTTAACTATTCTAAAACAATCTGTTGACAAAAAATGGGGACACAACTTTCACACCTTATAATAGGGGTATGAGTGAAGTGTTGCGCTTGATAAAACAAGCTTTTATTCATAATGAGAAAAAAACAAACAAACCATCAAGCCCAATAGAAACCATTACAGAATTTCTAATGGTTTCAATTACAATACCACAATGAACCATTAACGTTTTCAAGTAAAACATTACAAAATTCCTTTTTTGTTGTGTGTTTTGGGCCCTTTTCCAATAGGATTTCACATCCCACCAATAGAATCCATCACATACCAGTGGACACCATTATACTTTCCAATAAAATTCCCATTATATTTATATTAAATCAATTACATTTTCTATTGTGTTTTGGGCAAGGTTTTATTGTTTTGTTGTTGTTTTCCTCAGCAGGGTTTGCTGAACATGTTTATTTGTACACATAGTGAGTGACAGTACAGATTTGACATGCCATTTTTTTTTATATTTTGATTCATGTCATATTGGGATATAGACATTAGTTAAAATCTACCTTCATCCTATTACTAAAATATAATCATAACTACATTTAATAACTGCTTGAGTTAATCTAGCATTACATACACAAACATTCCTGAGGTAAACTGGAGGTTTCTCACAGTAATAATAAGATTACATTAATTTCAATGGGAGGCGCTGCCTTTCAGTGCTCGGTGTTCAGTTTGTTTTAGCATATGACACAATGGCCCTGTCTTAAAAACATCAAGCTCTGTAGCGTCGACAGCTTTTTGGGGGGCATTACATGCGCGTTCTGAAGCAACCATGTGTTCTAGTTAGTTAGCTCACTAGGTTTTGAGACACCGCCCGTATGCAGGGACGACTGTCTGGCCAAATAGGAACCGAGTGAGATTATTTGGCTGTCGCTAACTAGCAGCACTCTATGGGTAAGGAAATATTTCAGTTGCTTTTTCTATGTGCTAGTTAGTAGCTCATCTGTGTTTTTCATTTTCACTGCGCGAGGTGATCCTAAAGTGCTAGTTAGCCCCTCATGCTAATGGAATCCAATGGCAACCGGTTAGCCATTGCTAATAACACACTAAATAAACTAGGATGAACTGAACAGTTTCGCTGCACACTAGATTCTGTGCTGCACATGCTTAAATAGATACATTTTCTACAAAGAAGTAGCAAATATTGTTAATCAAAAATGCCTGTGTGTGTGGACTGATTTGGACTGTCTTTGTTAGGACACCCGTTGTTTTGTGAAGAGATTTATTTGCATGCATGTATTCACGTGTAATCCATTTGTGTATATAACGTTAGAACCAGCATACGAGACTGTTCTGACCTCGCTGAGTGGAAACTATCTGGTTATGAATGTAAACTTAAGTTAAAGTCAGTGTAATGTCTTGTATTTAAGTGAAAATGCATTGGGGGTTTTGTAAGGTACTTGAAGATGTTTTGTTTGCACTTTCCAAATTATGTTTTCATAATCTATAATCAAAATGTAATAACTAGCTCAGACTATATAGCATGGCTGATAATTATTTCAAGAGCATGTTATATTGGTGGTTGAGTTCAAAATGCAACACCACTTTAGTACCTTCTGAGTTCTTTGCAGTATATACTTTACACTGCTTGCAATTTCATGCTAAACCTTTTAAACATTAATCCTGCAAAATAAGTCATGTGACAACAATGTTGTGCACTTTTTGTCACACAGCTATACATGACCTGTTGCAACACCATAAAGGTTTTTTCATTCGATGTATTGGATGGGATGGGACAAGCAGACAGCAAGTGGTGTTCTGCACTTATCATCTTAACAATAAATAAAAGTGCTTTTGTCTATTTATAAGGTTTGTATTTGTTTATAGATCAATGTATTTGTATTTTTTTTGTGTGTGTATTTAGGCAGCCTTTATATTAGGGTATGTATTTTAATATAATATAAATTTGTAATGTAATATATTTTAGTTTAGTTTTTCATTGAAATAACAATAATAGTGTAGATGTAGTATTCCATGCATGATTATTGTGATATATAGTAGGCTATAAATATACATAGTTTTAATATATATATATATATATATATATGTGTATATGTGTGTGTGTGTGTGTGTGTGTGTGTGTGTGTGTGTGTGTGTGTGTGTGTGTGTGTGCCTTTAAAAGTACAGAATTTGCATCTTGCTATTCTAATTCATCTAAATCCCTTCCTTTTTTCCATTCACTGTGTTTCAGTCCAAACCCTGGCTTTAGTTGGAATTGCCAGGCATGCGGATCAGGCTGCAGGGCTCTGGCCACGCGGCCCGTCTCCTCTCCGAGCTCAACCGCTGCCGTCTGTCTCGCCTCCTATGCGACATCATCCTCCAGGTCGGAGGCCGTTCCTTCCCTGCTCATCGTGTGGTATTGGCCTGCTCTTGCATGCACTTTAACAGCCTCTTCCCCAGAGGTTCCGGCAATCAGGGTGCCGTTCCAACCACTTTCTCTCTGGACTTTGTCTCCGCTGCCAACTTCGAGAAGGTCTTGACTTTTATCTACACGGGTGAGATATTCACAGACCTGATCGATGTAGGAGTGCTGTATGAGTTGGCGGAAAGGCTCGGCGTGAGGGAGCTGGTGAACGCTTGCCATGCCACCTTTCCTGACCTGCAGAGCTCCAGCTCTGGAGACACGGCTGCCGAAGGGGATTTGGAAAGCGATTTGGTGTTGGCCAATGCCACGGCTGCATCCGTTTGCTCGTCCTCTGCAGCCTCCTGCTCCTCCTTGTCTTCTTCAGCCGCTCCCACTCCTGTAACTCCTTCTCCAGTTTCTCAAGGCAGGAACGGCAGGTTGAATCGCTCCCACTTGGCCACCCAGTCGCTAAAAAATCAAGACTTGCAGGTACATTTGAGTTACAATCAACAGGTGACCAACAAGGGTAGTCCTTCTGACAGTAACCATTCTGCAGATGCTCTTCCTGGACTGACTTTGCAGCTTAAGACTGAGCAGGAGGATGAAGGAGAAGATGCAGGAAGTAGCTCAGTGGACCAGCTTGTTGTTAATGGTAGCAAATCAACGTTAGGGGCTCAGGAACTATGTTCCATCCCTGATTCTTCTGCCCAGCATGGAGGGGAAACCTGTGCCCCTTCATCATCCTCCAGTGACCCTTTGGACAGTTTGCAGCTGGGGGCTGTTATGGGACCAATCAAAGATTCCGATTTTTTTGATGAAGATGATTCTAGGAAGAGGCACCGACTACAGGAAGAGCAGACGGAGGGCAGCGATCAGTGGCGAGGACTTTCAGAAGACATCATTGAACTGAGCGATGAGGAGGAGCACTTCATTGTGGAGGAAGAGGACGACGAGGACTTGATGTGCATAGAGAACGGAGAAAACGGCGGGTCTCTCGGGCAGCTGGCGTGCAAATCCTGCGGGATGCTGCTTCCAGCGGAAACTGGTGTCATACGAACTCACGCTGAGACGCACCTCTCAGAAGCGGGATCGTGTCAGGTGTGTGGCGCCTCTTTCTCGGAGCGAGCTGCTGCTGTCGCTCACGCCCTCACACACGTAGGCATCTTGCTTTTCTCCTGCGACGTTTGTGAACATCAGTTTCAGACTGAATCGGCACTGATTCACCACAGGCGTCAGTCAGCTGCTAAGTGCGCCCCTCGAAATCCAGACCAACTGAACGGAGCCTCTCAACGACAAGGAGGAGAACTGCACTGCACCATCTGCGCTAAATCCATGGCGAATGATTTTAAGGTTAGTGGAACATTTTACAGCACTTATAAATGTCTTAAACCTAACCAGTTGCATAAACAAAGGGTGTGTCCAAAATGCATAATTGTGTACTTTTCTGCTTTTTTTGGTACAAATAGTGCGAAGAAGTGCACTTCAAGTGCAAGTCAACTCTGAGAGCTTTAATTAGATTGTGAAGAGGGAGGGGCTTTCAAAAGAGGGAGGGGCTTTCGGACTCTTATTAATTTTAACCATATACAATTCATACACTACATAGTTGAGTACACAGTGCATGAGGTACACCGTATATAAATTACATGGAACGCAGTTAAAGTCAACTAGTTTGACTAACTAATAGTTAACCAAGAGGTAATCGTCTTGCTTTTCAAATTAAAATTAGACCAATATACCATTTTATATACCTGAAATAAAAAAGTTCATATAAAATAAAATATAATATAGTATAAATATTCAATAAAACACTTAAACTTAAAAACCTGCCAGCTTGCTAAGGTTTAAACTGATTGCTAAATTGCATATATTAAGGCTAAGTAAGTGTAATTAATTAATTAAGAAGGAATCAATCAATTCATCAAAAAGACTTTATTATAAATTAATGTAAAAATTTATATAATTTTTATAAATGTATTTTTATAATGAATATAAAAATATTAATAAATGTTATAAAATTGTACATAACTAACACCTTTTTTTTTTAAATTACCCATTTTTATATTTATTAATACAAAATACAAATATGCATATGTGTTTGTAAATGTAATAATAGTCTCTTTCTCTCACTATAGATAGATAGATAGATAGATAGATAGATACATTTTGAACATTAATGATTATGTATGAAATATGATTAAATATTAATAAATATTAATAATAAGCGAAAAGCCTAATATTTTACTATAGCAAACATTGCTTTAATTGCAAGTATTTGTGCAAGTAAACTAGTAAAAAAAACGTTGCATTTAATAGAACAATTAAAAACTTTATCAAATATTACACTAAATATTAAAAATAAATAAATAATTAAATAAAAGCGAATATTTAAAAAAAAATAATATTCTTTCTTTATTATTTCATGTAACACAAATCACAGCACTATTGGTTAAAGGCTGCTTACTAACTTGTGTGGTAAAGGAAATTCCATTTTCTTTGAAATTACTGCTACAGTATGTGTGATATTCTAATATGGTTAGTATTATAATTATTGTTATAATATTCTAACAATGTTTTCCTGGGACTCTTCTGACAACACTACAAAATCCTTATAATGTAAGAAACCAGAAGTAATACAAACTCATGACTTCTTTAACTTTAGTATTAACAGTTTGTTTTAATTAATGTTATTGATTTGTCTATGTTAATAATGGATGATCTTTTTCCTCAGGCTGTCAGGGACCATGTTCAGAGCCACGCATGCTTGAAGACATTACGCTGTGGAGTGTGCCAGCTGTCTCATCCCTCTCGATGCGCCCTCCTGTGGCACACACTGACACACCTCTTTCCTATTTACACATGTCCACAATGCGTCAGCCCCTTCCTGGAGAGCACGCTGCTGGAAAGACACCTGTCTCTGCACACACAGGAAGGAGCGTCAGTGAAGCAGGACGACGACAGCCCAGAGACCAGTGGAGAAGGCCAGGCCGAGCTGCGCTGCTTCCTGTGTCCGCAGACCTTCCGCTCAGAAAGCGCGTTTCATTACCATCTCAGCGTGCATTCGAATGAGCTCCAGGGCAGCCAGGTATGGCCGGCCAAGCGCAAAGCGGACCAGCTCCTCGAATACTCCTCACCTACGGAGGCGAGCAGCTCGGGTAAAGCGGGCTACAACATAAGCATAGGCTTCAGCATGCAGGACAAAATGGCTCACAGCGGCGGCCCGTTTCCTGCCGGACTCGTACTGAACGGTAACTCTGTTGGTGGAAGGGAAAAATTGTATCGTTGTCGGTTTTGCGGTAAGCATTTTGCGCACTCGGGTGAGTTCACCTACCACCTCCGCATACACACGGGCGAGAAACCCTACCAGTGCAAAGTATGCATGCGCTTCTTCCGCGGCCGTTCCACTATGATTTGTCACCTAAAGACACACTCGGGCGCCCTCATGTACCGCTGCACCGTCTGCGGCCTGTTTTTCTCCACACTCAAGATGGTTTCCTCACACATGGAGCTCCATAAAGACCAGCTGCCACCCGATTTTAACATCGAGGAGACTTTTATGTATAACGACCACTCTAAAGAGCCCGTCCCCAATATGGACACCTGAAAGTCGCCTGCTTTCAGAACGCTCCGTCACACTGTGTGCCCACGTTTACTCCGTATGTTGTTGAGGACTTAGAGTGTAATTAAGTGTTTAATGTGATCGTCTTTGTGCCGGTTGTGTACAGAATGAGAACTTTTCTTGTTTTTTAAAGACTAAATTAAAAGTAAAACTTTATTTTAAAATGTAGTTCTGATACTTGACCACTTGATGGCAAGAGAGGCTGAGCAAGGTTGCACTGCCAATCAAATCTTTGGACACGCCTACTCATTCTTTTCATTTCTTTCTTACATTTTAGAGTAATAATAATAATTGTAGCTTCTTTAAACCTTTGCCAAGAACATCATTAGATGCAGTGTTTCAACATTGTTTATGAAGTTTGCACTTTTTGGCGGCTTTTCAGTCACTATCGTTAATTTAAAATGTAAAGAAATTGTTTTGCAAAGACTTCTTGCAAAGTTTATATTCGTCTTCAAAGCCACTCCCAACTCATTTCAATATGAGCATTAAGATCACAGCAAATGAATTCAGTCAAGTGTGTCCAAACGTTTGGTTGGTAGTCTGTTTTAACGGGTTGCTTTTCCAAGTGCTGATCTGCGATTACCTCTGTATACTCTTCCGGCAACTCTATCACAATAAGCTAAAGGTCTCTGGTTGTTCTAGAGAAGCACAAATTAACCTTTGTTCTTACACAACGCAAGTGCACAATGAGAATAAACCAAGACTTTTTCTACGTTTTCTGATAAATAAAGCAGTTCTCTAGGTCAACGATATAAATCAAATGGTTCTTTAAAAAAAACAAATGTAGGTACTTTTCTTTCACAGAGTAGGCGTTATTTTTATAGTAGTGCTGTGTGTCACTGAAATAGACTCAATTAGAAATAGTTACTGTTTATGAGATGCAGTATAATATAGTTTGGATGTTGTACATAAAGTAAAACCCTTCATATGTCGTTCATTTTATTTGGAAAAGATAAGTGATTCAGACTGAGGTGCTATTATATCAGTCGACTCATTTGTCAGTTTTCACCTTCTTCACTTGGGACATAGTGTTTTGTCATAAATAAATGACAATTCTCTTGAGAAAGCTGTGATGTTCTTCTGTACCATTTTCCCAGCAGTTATATGCCTGTTCTTTCTTATATGGGACAATTGTACATTTAATAATTTGGCACACTGGTCCATTCTTAAGGCATATCATCAAACAACAAAGTATTTATTCAAAACTGCTGGGGCATTGTGGTTGTTATAGCTTTATTTGCAATGTAGCACAGAAAATACCGGCTGAACCTTATAAACTGCCTGGTTTTATCAACTATTTATCTTGTTTATTAATCAATCAATTTTATTTTTAGGAACAAAATGCATTCTGTGATTTGCAGCTAATGTGATTATAAAACATAAATATTTTGACTCTCAACTCTGATGTTGAATATGAGCTGTCATAAAACATTTTATCAACATAAAACAATTGCCTTATATCACTTCAGTGTTATTTATATGATTTATTCATGTTCAGTGTCACTCTTTTACTACAGCTGTACTTGTGTTCTGAGTAAAAACAGTACTTACAAAACCGTTCAGAGTCTTGCTTTTTTAACAGTGAAACTTTAGCCATGTTCACATAATTTGAACAAAACCACACCATTTGTTAAATACAGTGTATTTATATTCAACATTTCTACAATGGAAAATACTTTTTAGACTCCAGAGAAGCACATTCTCAAAAGAACTGGCATACACAGTTTTGGCCCCTGTGCACAAACATGTTTAAAAGACTTTAAAACAAATTTTATTCATTTTTTTTTTCACATCCATGACAATATGTACAAGTAAGCTGCTGAGCTCGAAAGCCATTAAAATGGTTTGAGGTGTAGTGATTGAGCATGTGGAGAGCTAAGTGAAAGTGTTTGTTGAGCAGAACAATCAAAACAGTCTTTGTACAAAAGCTGGCATGTGGACAGGGCTTTTATTAGTTGTCCAGGAGTTCCTAGATCTGACGATAGGAATCGGTGGAAATAAAGGTTACGAAAGGTGGACAATATTTCCTTCCTTGCACTGTGAACAATACTGAGGTGAGAAAAACAGGAGACAATAGGGCTAGTGACCAAAAACAACCGCCCCAACAAGGCCACTTCTTTCGTAGCGCATTTCACCGAATCGTCATTTAAAAGTTTTCCTCTTCACGCGCCAATGTCGGAGTGACTCGTGCTGGTGTTACTGAGCTTCCGCTCTTTTACTGCTGTTGTCCCTGCCTTGTTGGTTACAGCATTACTTGGCTCACTAGTCGGCGGTAAAGAGATGCGGCTGATTACTGTGTTTATTAGACTGTTGCGGAAGCTCTTGCTGAGGAAGTTGTAGAGGATTGGGTTGGCGATGCAGTGAAAAAGCGACAAGCATTGCACAAGGCTAAACGAGAAGTACAGCACCCCGACTGTGTTGCAGGAGAACAGGTGCGGGTCCAGGTCGTCCACTGTCAACAAGAACAACACCAAATGGTACGGTAGCCAGCAGGCCACAAATACTAGTGAGTACACATGCACCAACCACACATCCCGCCGATTCTGGACATCCGGGGTTGTGCGGATGGCTCGAGCGATTAGGACATTGCAGGTGATGATGATCGACGCCGGACCTAGAAACTGGAAGATCAGACAGAGGAAGGAAACCGATACGAACCATTCCGTGTAGTACTGCTCGGGAATCATGTAGCAGCCCGGTTCGTCCCACTCCAACAAGTCGACATGGACGTTTTCCAGCAAGGCCAGAACAAGCGACAGGAGCCAGATCCCGGCGCAGAGTATCCAGCGGCGTTTGTGCTGCACTGGGAAGCAGGCCGGCTTGTTGGGGTGCGTTAGGGACAGGTATCGCTCTAAGGTCATGAAGGCCAGGAAGAATGAGCTACTGTAGAAGTTTATGATGTATACAAGGTGAGTGACCTTGCAAAGGAAGCGGCCCCACAGCCAAACCTTGTCCATGGTCACTTCCAGCATGAAGAAGGGCATGGTGAAGACCACCATCAAGTCGGACAAACTTACGTTGATGACGCAGAACAGCACGCCGTTCGCCGAATGCCGCCTTCGCCAGTTCACCCACACCACCAGGCTGTTTTCGGCCAACCCTACCATGAAGAGGACTAGGTAAAGGAGGAAAAGAGCGATCCGTCTGCCATCCATGTCTAGGTGGATGGTGCAGTCGTAGACAAACCATGGTGTGCCATTGTAGAAGTCGTACGACGAGTTGTGTAGATCGTACGTCATGGTCTACAGACGGAAAAAAACAGAAGAGTTTGTTAAAAGGATTTAAAAATAAAGTTGCCATAGGTTTTTTTTTTCTAAATGGTTCCATAAGAACCTTAAACAACAGTAGAACCTGAAACATGGTCCTTCAAATTATATAAAGGTAAGAAAGAGATGGTTCTTTGTGGAACCAAAAATGGTTCTTTCCTGGCATCACTGTAAAGAACCGTAAGCACCTTTATTATTAAGAGTGTGCATTGAGCTACTGTACAAGTAAATAAGTACTTGCTGAGCTAAGAAAAGCCAAAAGAAATGTCTGATACAAACTCCTCTGCAGAATGATTTAGCTCTAAACATAATTACCTGAAATTCTTGACGTAATCCTAAAGACTTTGCTTTAGATCTTTTAGGTTTAATTAAGATTGCAGCTAAACTCTGCTGGAAAGTGGACCCTGAGGGCCAGAGTTGTCCACCCCTGCTGTTAGAGGATTTTGGCGAGGCATTTTCCCCTAAAATCCATCTGTTTTGCCCGTTCTGACTCAGCAAGTTTTCAGAGTAGACCTTGAGGGTCAAAGCTGCCCACCCCTGCTCTTCAGGCACCAAATATATTACTAGGTTTTTCTTCCCCAATTAGAAAACTCAAATCAGCGTTAGACAAACAACTACAATATTGCTAATTAAATTGCTCTTGTTGTCCACATGACAAAGACTTAGGGGACATACCTCGATATGTGGTTACCGAAGATGAGGGTCTCAGGGTAAAAGCAGTCCTGGAGAAATATTACCGGAGACTTTGCTCAACTGGAACGTTGTGTGGGATCTAGCCATACATTTGGCTGTGGGGCAAAATAAGCTCTTCCCTCTCACGCGCCTGGTTGCTTCACCGTCACACTGACAGGACATCCTCACAGGACAGGAGGGGGTTGAATCCTACAGGAAAGACTCCAAGAATCTCTTGATTGCAGATAGTATCATCCATATAACCGGAGAGAATGTTTGTTTTTCTCCAAGTATTGGTCTAAACAACGCGTGGAGCCAAGATGGAATTAAAGTGGTTGCAAGAGGGTGTGGTGCAACAACAAAATAAGGATTAGAACAAGCCCCAGGGTGTATATGTTACTCGTTACCCAAAGCACAGCAAATCTGGACTAATGAGCAGGCACATAATACTCTTATTGGTTGCTAAAAGCACAGTAAATTCTGACATAATTATATGCAATATAAAATTTTACATGCAACTTTGGGAAAGGTTGGGTGAGGTCTGCTTATCTGTTTGGAGTGACATTCATGGTTTTAAACAAATCCATCTCTTGTTCTATTTTTAAACAAAGTAGGTAGTGGATGTTTATTAGCATCTTCATTTGGTCTACATGATATATAGGCAAAAACAAGCATTTAATAATTAAGAACCAATATTAGCAATACTACAATGTGGAATTTTTAGTGTCTCTAAAGCAAACAGGTTTTGAATGCAATAACAAAACAATAAAAAATTGATTAAATAAATAAAACAAAATAAACTGGTTAGTCAAGTGTCTAAATTTAAATGATGATTATGAATTTTCAGGTGCTTGCAGAAGCCCCTCCCCCCAAAATAAATAAAAACCTATATACGTCAAATGAAAAATAAATATTTTTATTATTATTTTCTGTGTCCAGTTTCTTCACCATGTGTGTGGACTGACTGCTTCAATCTGAACACGATAAGAGTTCAAACCTTTATCTTTTTGGCCATGAGCTCTGTTGGGGCCCTGTATGTTTTTCTTTTTTCAGAGAATCTTTTCCTAGTTCTGAAAGTCTAAAACAAAAAAAATATTTAGCTGGTTTGTGCCTGATATGCTGAAAAAACATAGCCCCCAGCAGGACAATAGCAGGAAATGCTTTCGTGGTCGAGGGGCAGTGAGTGGCAGGCAGAGCAAGAGAGATGTAGGAAGCCAGCCGTACATCAACCCCCCCACCTCCCGGTATCCCCCATCGAACATTTCAGCAACTGCTCCAGAAGTGCACACACTCCAGAACGCTACAAACTGATCCCTAATCTGATCTGATTTAAAGACATCCATTTCTGCCTCGTAGCTTCTGGCTCCCAAGAACAAATGTTTGAAATGTTGGTGTTTAGAAATATCTGTTTGAACATCCTCTTAGCAGTACTGCTCAACCCAACTTGAAAATTTATAGCAATCTGTCAGCAACAAAGGGCATAATTCATATATAAGCCAAAAACGGTGTGAATTATACATTAAAGAAAAATCAAAAAGCAATTAATTATGTATTTACGAATGTATAAATACTTCCCTGTGTATATATATATATATATATATATATATATTGATGTTCAAAATTGGAAACCATATATTGTATGGGTCAAAATTATATTTTTTTCTTTTATGCCAGAAATCATTTGAATATCAAGTAAAGATCATGTTCCATGAAGATATTTTGTAAATACTGTATTATTAATATATCAAACTATTTTGTATGATTGGTAATATGTATTGCTCAGGACTTCATTTGGACAACCTTTATAGCAATCTTCTCAATATTTCGATTTTTTGGCACTCTGAGATTTTTAAATTGTTGCATCTCGTCCAAATACTGCTCTTGTGGTCCAGGGTCACATAAATACCTTTAAACAATACCTTTGGTCAAATTTTGAATATGAGATGCCAGCAACTGCATATATACTACACAAATATTAGTAGCACGATAGTATGTTATTCCAAAAAGCTAAAAAATCTGGGAACTAAATCAGGAAAAATCAAAACAATTCAGAAACCGTAGGTTCAAATTGTAAACAGGTTCCAAATGAGGCCTATTGTGTACTTTTCACTTTTAAATATAAGAATATTGGCCCTCTTCTTTGTATATTTAATTTATGAATGGCTTTTCCAGGGCTAATACTGCTCTGGAAGATGCTAACTTGCTTAACCGAGGGTTAAAAGTGACCCATCACTGTATGATAAACCTTGAGGAGAAAAACGTGACGCTCTGAACTTTGTGTTCCAGCTACTCCTACAGCCACAAGAATTTGTCAGCAGTTTGGTGGGCGATTAGTTTTTTTTTCCCCTGCATGCTTCCCATTGTTAAGAGTACATCTTTTTGTCAGTGGAACAGGAAAGAGCTTGTCAGCAAAATCACAGCTCCTGGAAAGGACTAGGTGGATCCTGTCCTTGACCTCTCTTCATGTGTGGGTCCAGACCTCACGGAGGCCCCGGCTAAACCACAGCGACCTCAATTCTTCAAAAGTTCATCAGTTACAATTAAAAACAGTAGCTTATCATGCTATATAAATAAATACTAATTCAATTTAAAATGGCTAATACAATAAAAAATAGATATGACGTAATTATTATTTTTTACTTTTTATTAATATAAATATTAAAGGTTTATTTTAGCCCAAAGTTAAAATTCTGTCATTAATTACTCACCCTCGTGTCGTTTTGAACCTATAAGAACTTCGTTCATCTTCAGAACACAAATTAAGATATTTTTGATGATATCAGAGCTATCTGACCCTCCAAAGACAGCAATACAACAGAAATAATTACAGGTCCAGAAACATAGTAATACACTGGTAACACAGTCCATGTGACATCAGTGGATCAACGTAACTTTTGCACAAAAAAAACAAAAATAACATAATTGATCTCAAACATTCTTTTCCCACGACTAACCGTGCGTTCACACCGCCGAGCAGCGGCGCTTCTTGGACGGCGAGAGCGTTGAGGAGAGTTGAAATCAAGTCAACTTTATGGTAATGAGCTATGACGCGGTTCGGCGGCAACCAGTCAGAATGGAGAA
>JAUCNO010000500.1:12187406-12207789 GCA_032353835.1 Enteromius viviparus | reverse complement strand
GAATGGGATGGCACTTCAGTTCATAGAATGAGTAAAGGCAGGTGAGCGAATACTTTTGGTAATATAGTGTATATATCTATATGGTCTCTGCAACTTCAGAGATCTTATCTATGCACTAACAGCTCGTAACACTCCAACGAGAAAGGAAATTTAAAAATCGCATCATATGACCCCTTTAAAAAGTTGTGAAATCGTCACCTCTACATCTCGGTTCAGCTTCTCCATGATCTTCTCTTTCTCCTCTTCTGTCACGTACACCTTCTGCATGTTATTTCTGAAATCCATGTCTTTAAAAGTCGGCAGCTCTTTCACCTGTTTTAGAAGAGGCAGAAATGTGTGAATTGTGTTTTATGTTGCATCAGGAAAAATGATCTGGACTCTAGTCTTTCTTACCTTCTCTTTGTCACTGGCCTCCCGATCTATCAGGGAACCCTGAATGAAACACAGTGTTAGGCTCTTTAAGAAAGTCTTGAGTGTGTTTTTTGTTAAATGTATCAGCATCTAACGCTGTAACGTGATTTGTTCATCACATATTTCACATCAGTGCCATCACACCCTCTTGTGGCACACAATCAAAATTGCAATACCAATAGATTTCATTATAATAAAGATTGTGATAATTATTTTATTATGATATACAGTTGAAAACTTGTGGGTCATTAAGTTTTTTTTTTTTTTTACGATTTTAAAGATGCATTTAATATTGAGATTTAAAATAAATGCCTAATAACGTCACATTCATCAAAAGAATAAGAAAAAAATATATAATTATTTCTACAAATATTAAACAGCACTACTGTTTTCAACATTGATAACACTAGTACTAATAATAATAATACTACATGTTACAGCATCAAATCTGCATATTAGGATCATTAAGAGTACGATTTCTAAAAGATGTGAAACTAAAGACTAGATTCAGCTTTGGGAATTTAAAAAAATTAAATTTTAATTATTTTAATTAAATTTCACAATAATATAGTTTTACTGTATTTCCATCAAATAAATGCAATCTAGGTGAGCAGAAGAGACCTTTTAGAAAATATTATATCTTATTACAAATTGCATAAATATAAAGCATATATAATATAAAGCAAATATACAATACTAATTTAATATATTGTATTATAATATATTTATATGCCAGTATAGAAACATCTCAGGATAATATAAATTTCAAGTGTGAAAGAAAAAGGTATGAAGAGTTGTGCAATGTCATGTCATTTTTTTGCTTTGTCATTATGGTGAGTAAAGTGTAGATTTATGTAAAAAAAAAAAAAAAAAAAATTTAAAGCAGTTTAACATTAAAACATAAAATGTGCGGCGGGGGAATCAAAGCGTATGAAGATATATAGGCACCACAATATAACATTAGTGATTCATTTGAAACAAACAGCTGCTGTTTCAATGTTGTTCAAAAATGTTAAATGTGGAAGAAAAAAAAAATCTCATGGAACCTCATCCATAAAGCACAGTTTCAATTTCCAGCTCTGTCAGTGCAGCCCAGCACTCAAATCCTCAATAACTGGCACATCTGAGATACCATTCATGAACTACTCATCAATCACATCCACCTAAAAAAAACCCACCAGGTCTAAGGGGATGCGTGCATGATTTAGATGCTGTTTGCTTATTGCTCGTGAAGTTAATGAGGTGTGCAAAGACAAATATCAGGCACGCTATGAAAAGATCAACAATCCTGGAGAAACAGCATCTCATCACAGCGGCGAGGAACGGTTCCTACCTTCAGGTCGTATTTCCTGTGGACAACAAGTCTGTGGCTGAACATGTTCCTCATGACGATCAGATACGTGTCCTCGCTCTCCACCGTAACCCGGTACATGCCCAAAAACTGAGGGAGGAGTGTACTGCCATGACACTTCACTATATGCTGCCAAACACAACACAAAAAGAATCATGTTCTCTGAGCTTCATCCATAAAGTTTAATGTTCATTAGTTACAACCTATGAACCAACTTTGAGTAGCATATGCTCTCCAATATCAAACAACCCCACGGGCTTAATAAATTACAGCTTTGGTTCTGTCTGCATCACTAAAGACAGAGACTAACATAAAAAAGAAAGTGCATGTTAACAGGACTTTAAAAACAAATATTAGCTTATAATTTAACATTAAGTAAGTCTGTAGTTTCCTGGGTGCGTGTTAGTGTACCCTCAGGACATGCTGTGAATATAAAGGCAATGCAAATGGAGAAGCGATTAAAATCTGTTTATTCAGCTACAATGGAAACTGAGAAACCCACTCACACATTTCTCATGGCCGTCACGGCACTGTAAACAAGACACAGGCATTCAAATGCTACGCCAACCCAATTCTTACAAGTGCACACAAACAAAAAAAGATAAATTTAAAAAAAAAAAAGGTTTTAAACAATACATGCTCAAAAGTTTGGGGTCACTAATATTTTTTGGTTTATTAGGTAACATTTGTTAACTACAAAAGTTAACATGAACGAAGAACAAACAATACTTCTCTACAGCATTTATTAATCTTAGTTCACATTAATTTCTGCATTTACTAATGAATTATTAAAACCACAAGGTTGGTTTGTTAACATTAGCTTATGCATTATGAATCAACATGAAAAATAAATGAATGTTTTCTTTTTAACAAAAACCAAGAGCGTAAAACATGTAGCGTTCATTAATCATTGATCTTAATACATTAACTAATGTTAACAAATGACACATTATTGAAACGTGTCAGATTCTTTTTAATGTTTTAAAATTGGTTTCATATAATCACAATATATTTTTTATATATTTTTTACAATTTAAATAACTAGTTTCTATAATAATATGTTTGAGAATTGGATTTATTTCTGTGATCCACAGCTGAATTTTTCTGCTTCATTATTTAGTCTTCAGTGTCACATGACCCTTCAGAAATCATTCTAATATGCTAATTTTCTGCTCAAGAATTTTTTTTTTATCAAATATTGAAAACCTTTTTTTCACAAATTCAAAAAAGCATTTATTTGAAATATTACTATATAAGTTTATATATTTTTTTTCAATAAATAAATAAAAATCCTCCTGACCCCAGTTCTGTTTAAACTGTAGTGTAGCTTTTATTTGACATAAGGAAGATCACCGTTCACGGAGACCACCATGTTGAAATCCCATGACCTAATATTTCTCTCAGTGGTGCCTTATTTTCTGACAATTTTAGCTGTGGCCTAAATGAGCTATTCATGACCTATTCCAACACCTTTATATAATCTAATAAACAAAACTTTCATTATGCTGTGTGCATGAGAATAGGAGTATAAAATCTGGACTACGACTGCACCATAATAAACAACCATAAACCACTTAATATACCTTTAAATAACCATAAACAAGAACAACAAAAGCTCATTGTCAATCATAAAGAGAAATTTACCTATTTTGAGGAAGTGTGAATGTAACATGAAAATGACTTCAGTGACTGAACAAGTTAGTATGACAGTGTAAAGAGGAAATGAATGGCAGTGCGTGCGGATCCCAACTTGGTAATTAAACATAAAAATAGCTCAAGTCTGAATTCTTTTCCCCAACACAAGCAACCCAGTTTAATATGCAAGCTTAACTGCTAAATAACTCAAAAATGACTGTCATATAACGTGTCTGTATTGTTTGCAAGCTTTTAAAGTTGAATAAATAAGATGGTGTACTAGTTTGTGCTGGAAATTTGAACAGATCACAACTTCTAGAATCATATTTGTATGTAAACACCAACGAGCATAAGAGACTTTTCTGAAGGATACAGCACTTAAACAGATACTGATCTATTATATAAAATATTCCAATGAAGGCACGTTTGATATGGTATAAATTAATCTGTGAATGTCCTGACTAGTATGTTGTGAGTTACCTGGTGATACTCGGATAGAATGTTATGCATATCAGCTACTTCTTCACTGGAGATCTGCTTTACTATCAGTGTACGGTCATAGGACGTGAAGAGAAGACCTTCCCCCTTTTCATCGCCTCTCATGGGAGCACTGCGAGCCAGGGACACCTAATGGAAAACATCCGTGCATGCAAATTTAGCAATATTATTATTTCACTAATAAAATACGTCCAATAAACGGATGAAATGCACAACCTGGTAGTCAAGATCTTCAATTCCAAATCTCTCTCTGAGGTTCCTGAAGACTTGTGGACAATACTCCTTAAATTTAAAATGGCCTGGAAGATTTTCTCTATAAGTACAAATTAAAAACCCCATCAGAATCCTGCATTTCACATTCACCTGAAGGCAAAATGCTGCTTTGATGTGGCCATTCGGCAGAAAAAAAAACAAGTACCCCTTTCACCATCATTGCAAGAATTCATCTAAATGAAGGTTAACATGTTGCTGCTCATGAGTACAAGTTCACATGCAGAAACAGCGAGCAATGACCGTAAATGTGTAAAATAGTGATGTGCTTTTGATAAATACTTGTTGAAGAGATGGTTGTTCACTTTAATTTTGGTGTTGGCTTTGAAGTCGTCTGGAAGCAGCATGACAGGCACTGGAACTTGATTCAAATCATTTATCTGGAAAAACAGAGTTGGAAAAATGACTTTTTGCCTCTGAGATTTCCTGAAGATGAATGACTCTTGTTTACACACACTTTTTACACATGTCATTGCATGAAGATTTCCCAGTCTCCCGATTATGCAACATCTTAATGATTAATGCAACATAAACTCACCCCGGGATCCTCCAAAAATCTGCCCTTAAAGTAATGTTTACATGATTCCTATTGGTACTTCATTCATAATTTAAAACACTACGATCCGCATAACTAGTTGCGTATTTTGACTAAATAAGTGTTGCAAGTAACATAAATGAAAAATACAAATTTAAGATACTAAAAGCATATATCTCCAAAAAATAATGTTCTCTAGAACAGTTACTCATATGAAATTTGACTCATTTGCCAAACGACTCTTTTGAACAGTCTCAAAGAACCGTTTAATCCAATGATTCGTTTACCTCGTGACGTTATTACATCACCATACGCTCGCTGTTATTCTAGATTTGGATATCTAAAACGTTCAACCAAGAAAATAAATAATTACATTGTGTTTAAACCATTTTATTTGCGAATGTATCATATGGTTGCTTATAATGTTATTGCACGTGTCCTACTTCAATTTTTTTTTTGCATATGCAGTTCAAATCACTAAAACAAAGTCGCAGAACCTAAATATGACTTGCATGCCAATTAAACAAAATCAAAAAACGGCTCACAAATAGTGTTGTGAACCGATTCTATTTCAAAGATTCGAACAATTCGTTCGCAAATCAGTAGCAACAGTTGCAAATCCGCCGCGTGCAATCAAACAATGTATCCGGTTTGCGGGTGACCTCATGAGCCAAAACCCATTTTAACAACAGCACACGCCAATTTTATTAATATTCCTACGCACAGTGCATTTACAGTCATCAAATCCCCAACACACGGGCATGCAGCTAACTGTTAGCTCATAAAATGGCAGTTGTGTGATGTAGGAAGTTAAGTGAATCGTATGCCGCCTTACCGAATGATTAACGCCCCACATGAACACGCTGAGCATCGGGTCGCTCGCCCGGAACACTTTGACCTTCTGCTGCACGAAATGTTTCTTTTTGGTCTTGGTTTTGGGGGCGAGCATGACCATCGGGCTGGAGGCGCTGCCGGTGTTACCGAGGGACGCCATCATCACGGTCACTCCCCGGTCTGTTTTCCTGACGGATCCGCCTCCCTCTGCTCCTGCTCCGGTTCCTCTAGCTGACAATCAAAGGTCGAAAACAACACAGGCGCTAAGCTGCGGGGCTCGGTTCTCCGCTGTGTTTGCAGGCCCAGATGGACCGATTCTTCATGGAAGTGAACAACACTAGGTTGCTGAAGAGTGGCAGTGATCCAGATGCTCCTCCCACAAGTTCAGAGGAACAGCTCTTCATATAATGTGACAGCAAGAATGCGTGTCAGACTCTCACCTGAGTGTAGTCTGCGTCACGTGGTCTGTGAACGTACAGGTGAGATGAGACAGTAGAAACATTAATACTAACCTGACCATAACTGTAATATTTCTTCTGACAACCTCCTGCTGTTGACGTGACTGACATGTCCGAACGAACCGTTGTTATGAGGTGGATCTTTTCAATGATTCGGTTCAAAAATACGGTTCGTCAAAGAATCGGACCTTGGGCGAGCATGAACTGAAATTACCTTGACTGATGGGGCGAAAAACATAAGTTTTATCAACAATAATAGGCTACGTTATATTTAGCCTAATGAAAATATGCGAAAATGGTTCAGTCAGAAGATAATTATCCTAGTTAATTAAGATAATTGGAATCATTTGGCTCCATGACAAGAATTGCTCGAAAGAACCGATTCGCGGAACTAAAGAAAGACGCGAACAAAAGTGATCAGGCGGTGCGTTTTCCAAAAACGTCATTAGCTAATTTTAGTGATAAGTTCTATTGAACTCTGTTGGTAACGAAGGAACTTTAGTATGAACGTCAATAGAGATTGAGAGTGAATCTTTTGGCCTAAAAAACAAGCGCGCAACGTAAAGGTAAACAAACACATATTTTCCTAAAATCTGTTGAAATGAGCAAATCATTGGTCTATTTGCAATTATCCTAGCAATAACAGTGTTGTCTGGGAAGCCTGTGAGAGCATATCAAATGCAGCGTTAACTATTTACCTGGGATTATAACAGGCCTGTGCAATTTAATTTCAAAATACATATAATAGTATGTAATACAAATGTAATAAAATTAAAACACATTTTATTTATTTATTATTACAGCCACAGTAGATGTGAAATTGGCCTAAATTGAAATGTAATGCACTGTAATCAGTTGCATTTAGTAATTTACAATTACAGTAAATTACAGTTACTGAGAAAACATATGCAATTAAATATTTTAAAAAAGGAGTTTAACTGAGGTTTGCACAAATTGCAGCGACTTCTCTAAAGTGTAAGAAACCAGTGTATAACGGTTTCCTGTTTAGGATTTATGCATATGCTTTATTTTTTACAGACATTTTTTTTGACCTGCTTTAAAATGAAATGAATATAGTCTTAATTAAAGTGATGTAGGATTTCAAAAGTGACAGTAATCAGTGATGAATTATGTAAGGTTAACCCTGCTTGGTGTACGTTTTTATAAATTATTAACAATTGAAAACATTACAAACTTAGAAAAGTAACCAAGTGTAATCGGTTACATTTATTTTAATAAAGTGATTAAAGTAGTTACACTATACTATTTATAACATTTTATTCACAGTAATCT
Source organism: Enteromius viviparus (assembly GCA_032353835.1). NCBI lineage: Eukaryota > Metazoa > Chordata > Actinopteri > Cypriniformes > Cyprinidae > Enteromius > Enteromius viviparus. Next base: position 12,200,504 of record JAUCNO010000500.1, on the reverse strand, counting down.
GTAACCTATTACATTTTCAAAGTAACCTAACAAACACTGATCAAATATCATCAAATGTGGGTAGAAATGCTTATGTATTTGGTCTTTTCTTCCTCTGCAGATTCTATATTTCCGCTCTCTTGATTCACAGTGAATAATATATGCATACCAAAAATGTAGCTTATGTTGCAGAGCATATAAATTCTCCAAGTCACAGCGATTCAAAGTAGGGCATGATGAAAGCATATGCTATATTCTGCTATATGTTGTTACCTTGGAAACAAGCATATGGATTGTTGTGTGAGTATACATGTGCATGGATCTATCTTGGCACAAAAGCGCTCTAAATATTTAATCTTCCCTTTATATTCATGAGAATTAGATCGTATAAATAGCATTATATGTAACCACTTAGCTGAGATAACAAGATGTTATACCCTGTTAAAGCAAAAAGTTATTCTTGGTAAGCAAAATCTGCTCTGGGCTTGCAAAAATGCACAGTCACCGTAGCTCAGTATGCACAAGGCAATATTTGTATGTGACATTTGTTGAGCATATGGCTGTATTTTTTGCAGCCAACAGCAGCATCTGCTCTTTCTGGTTGCCTTTTGCTAATTCATTGCTTCTGTTTTTTTTTCTTTTTCAGTTGTGCATGGTTTAATAGTGGTTTATCATATTCAATTTCATGCATGTGGGCTATCCAAAAGAGATCCAGTCAGTCTTTATATTAACATATGCATTTATTTTTCTCTGTATCCCTTTATTTCTTTATTTTTCTTGCACACATTATATATATATTTTTTTTTTTTCCCAATGGGCTCCGTTTCAAGGGCCCACAACTACTGGCACATATATTGATACAACAAAATCAGTGTGAGATACATTGGTGAGACATTATTTTGTGCACTTTTTCTCAATGCATTTTGGGAATGAGAAAACACAGAGTAGAACAAAATACCCAGAACACAATGTGAAATATTGAAAATTAAGCGATATACTAATACTTTCCAATACTGAAGAATCAACATATCGACATAAATAATGACATAATATAATACAAATTATATATATATATATATATATATATAAAAAAAACACATGTACAGCAGTAAATGCTCTTAACGGTGTGTTTTAATTATAGTTTTGTTTTTACTCCCTTTTTATGGTGCCACCAACGCATGGCGCTAACTCTCTTAGCAAATAAAATAAGCTCTGTTTTGACAATGAAAAAACTGCTGACAATATAAAAATACATGGCATTGTAGTTCATTAAATAAATCAACAATTTATAGATATTTTATATATATATATATAAAATAGCATATTGAAATATATAAAAATATGCCTAACAACTTCTCGAAAAAAGGTAACAGCCATCAGCATTCAAGAATATTCCACCTCATGACACAACCAACCACGATAACCTCACTTATGTACAAATAATCCACGACGTGTGTTTGCGGTCAGTGTCGTGTATGAACGAAAAAGGAGTACTTCCCAAATGTGCACATTATGATAGCGTTTAGATGTCGATTACATGACAATGTGTACGATTCAAAAGTCTTTGAGGGAAGGATTCAAGGAAATTTAGTAATACTCCAGAATAAATTAGACGCGAAGATATATTCCGTTTTCTTAAGTATAGTTACTCAGTGTATCATTGGAGAAGGGGAGAGGGGACGTCACCCCATCTGCTTAAAAGTTAAACAGCCCATTGAGAAACAAACGAAGGAGTTGTGGCCAGGAATTAAATACCTCTCTGTAACAGCTGACCTATCCCAGTTTAAGCTCATGTGGTGTAGTGGTCATTATTTCTGATGCTGTTTATACGAGTTTATGGCAGTGAACGTGGTCTGGACTTTCTGAGTGAGGGCCCGTTCCCATGTGAAGTGGTTTATCCCTGGTGTGTCCTGGTCAGGCAGTGTCTTGCACTGAGCTGAAGTCATCCCCTCTCCCTGTACCCCTCCTCTTCCTCCAGGCTCAGAGCTGTGGGGCGGGCACTCCCCTCACTCTCCATCACATGGTAAAATGCCATCCTCCCCGGCACGTGATGGCACGGTGTTGCCCATCTCGTCGACGCACCAACAGTGGCCACGCTGCATACCCTTAGAAGACCGACACTACAAGACAACAGGAGATTGTTCTGGCTTTGGTACAGCGGAGGTGGTGCAAAATGGCTCATAATGGTGACCTTCGGATATCTAAATGAACTTCTACAAGGAAGTTTTACTATCACAAAACCCGAAGAACTAACAATACAGTGAAAACTTGAAACTTGACAACTAAATTTCCACTTCACATCAATTAATCAGTACCTGCTTTTTCCTGTAGAACCCGCGAGTGTCACAGTTTGGGATGTAGATGTCACGATCCGACTGGAAAATGGTGAGCTCGAGACCTCGCAGGACAGTGTTGAGCAGCTTACGACATGGAGCCTGGTGAGGAAATGTGGAGAGCAAAATGTTGGAATGCCACACGTCATGCTTAAAATATATTTGCTTTAGAGGCATTTTGATCATTCCATTCTCTGGCATTGATTGCTTTGTAAATAGCGCAACCTAGAGGTACACAAATGTACAATATAAAATAAGTATATTCAATTATATGATAATTATGATTCACGTGAGTCAGTTCCACTTTAATTGCAATCTGACTTGTCTTTAACATTCAATATGAATTGATATAAAACAATTAATAATTTAGCAGAATTAAGCCTTTTTGTGTCTTGGCATAATGCTTAGCATTAAGACCAAAAGATAGACTCACCTTTTCTGTTTCACCACTATTCGAAGGATGTGGCCCTGTGTAAAAAAATGAACATTAATACTGAATTATGACTCTGCAAGTTTGAAAGAAAAAGACATCGAAACCTGTGATTTAACTACATTAACATATTTAGCTATGATTTAGGAGTAAATCTTGTTTGATTTGGGTTATTTGATTTGGACAAACATATATTTAAAGCAACAGCTCCTGATATCATTCATATAAATGAACACTATAGGCTACGTCTCTTAAGTTGTAATGACTGAAAGTCAACAGTAGATGGAGACTGCGTGACTACATTTCACCTGCTACACGAAATGACACTGTAGGAATGTGGGTGACACTGATATACACTCAAGAACACACACACACATACACTACTCTTGCTCTTTATCCCCTCTGTTTCTCCTCTTTATTCTGCTCTGAGTTGTTCTGATGTCCATATGCATGGCGCAGTTGCAAAGACCTTCACACAACTACACATACACACATCTATACTCATACACAACCATTCATCCAAATGACCATTATTACAAGTGATCTTCATCATGCGTATTTACGACGTGCGAAAGCCTCAAATCACAGAAATGCCTTTACACCCTGCAGGAATTTACAGCCATCACATGCAAACCAGCAGCTATTCCCAGCACTTTATGCACATGTCCTTGGTTCAGTTACAGGTTTGTCATCCTACCAAGCCTCTGATATGGACACTGCAGTGCAGCGGCTTGCCAGCACATCGGTGGAACCTGAAATGCATCCTCTAGCTATTTCGCCGTGGTACTTAAAGCAGATTAGCCATCGTATTTTCTCACCACATGCGGCACGGCGAGATGCCGGGCGAAGCTACGGCATGGAGGAAGGGACCGCAAAGGCATCCGCTCGCTGAAACTCTTACCTGTGGGGCGGGGCCTCTCGGTGGGACTGGTTTTGCTCTGTTTGGCGCAGAAGCCTCTGCCCTGCAGCAGAGCCTGAAGGGGGCTGTGTTCACGTGGAGGGGGCACACAGCGGAGCCCCTTGGCGCAGCTGAGGGTGTAAACCCCGCAGGGCTCCCCCGACGCCAGCATGGTGGTGCTGGGCACCCCGGCCGGGTCCCTGGAGGCCCGGCCTGTGCCCGAGGGGTGCCCTTCTTTGCAGCTCACGCAGTTTTTGTGGGGGCCCAAGCGACCCGCCAAAGACAAGGATCCACTGTAGATGATCAGCAACAGGACAACGGGCGTCAAGTTGGAAAGGAAAGACATCTTGCGTCCGGGTCTCAGGTTCTCCATGCTCGGTTGTGTCGTACGTGGCTGATGCTATTTCTGGAAGTCTGTTTCTCTTTCCCCTCTCTGTTTCTTTGCTCGCTTTTCAGCTTGGTGAGGCTGCGAGCCGGGAGTCCCCTGCAGTGCCAGAGGATACAAACCGAGAACGAGTGAGAAACGGCAAGCAGCGGCTTTTAAAGATCTGAAAGGCGGTGATAGAGAGGGAGAGGGAGAGAGCACAGTTATGACACCTTCAGGGGCTGGGACTGAGAGACAGAGAGGGAGAGAGAGAGAGGGAGAGAGAATGTGTAAGGGGGGGTGGAAAGAAAGAGAGAGAGAGAAGGAGGGAGAGAGATTATTTTTCCTTTTAGAAATCATCAAGCACTGCTCCAGCTTTCCCTGTATCTGGAAACATTCCTTTGCCCAGGATACTTACTCTGGCTATGATGGTTACTTTTTCTGCATCATCTGTGAAAATGTTAGAGCATTCTAGTAATCTTTGCCATGGTAACAATGAAGACGAGGGATTCCATTTCTCTGCCGACTACGGTAACTTGCTTGCGGGAGAGTCACACCATTAACCCTGTTGCTTCAAAGAATGCTTAAAAGATCAGCCACTTCACAGAAGTCAAGCTTTTTTAGGTAGCATTGCAGTATTAGTTACTTTTGAACATTTTCATGGTCTTTCAGATGCAAAAATCTACTTATTAAAGTTGCAATGAAATTTAGGTGGGGATGAATCATTTTTTCTTTATTGTGATTTACTTCAGAGCATCGAAAAAGACAAAATGTAAAGCAGAGATTCGGTTTGAGGTTCAGTTGATTGGATGCTGAGATGGATGTAGATGAACATGATCTTGGGGTTGGCATTTTGTCATGGAAGTTACGAATTATCAAGGCAAAAGGTTTGTAAAAAATGACACCTATATGGATCAAGCATTCGCAATAATATCAACGACATGTTAAGTTGTGACGCAAGAAATTTCTGAATCCAAGTCTCTACTTGTTTTAATGGAGAACACTCAATCTTAGCACTGTTTATTCATACATTTAAACAGCACTTTAAAAAAAAAACGTAATATATTAGAGCTCACAGTGTCCTGGACACCAATATTTTAATGATTCATAAAAGATGAGTCACTGTCTGACCATTCGATATGGAGATCTGATCTGATAGAATGGATAGAATCTTAACACTCTTCTAAATAAAGGTGCTTCATCATGCCATACAACTTCTATTTCACAATAGGTTCTTTGTGGTGAAAGAAGGTTCTAAAAAGGTAAGAAAAGAGATGGTTCTTTAAAAAGAACATGGACCGGATGGTTCTTTGTGGAACCAAAAATGGTTCTTCTATGGAACGGCTGTGAAAAACCTTTGTTTTTAAGAGTGAAGTGAATTGAACAAGCACCCGAATTGAGAATGCTGCTTTTTGTTAGAGCGATTCTAACAAAGGTGATTCTGCCACTTAATAGTTTATTTTGGAAAAGGGGCCGTGTGGATAATTGGGGCAGTGTTTTCGCTGGAATTTACACAAGACGATATATGCCAGCAGCTAATAATGCAATCCATCAGCCTAGTCAACCAGATAAATCTGATCTCTTTGGAGGACTTCATACAGTTCAGAGTTGTCCTTTGGCCCAGATACCATAAATCGAGATTTTATGAGTCGTCTTTGAGTGCTTTTGTTGAAGACGATGAAAATTCCATACAGTGGCCAAGGGGTTTATAATACTATTTATACCATCAGGATGCACCAAGCAGATGGGGTCTCTTACATGCAAAAACCTGCTTTAAGGTCACACCCAGCTGAAGGGGTCCCATAAGGACAGAGTGGTGTTTATTTGTTGTTGTCGTGAAGCGGGATGAAAGTTGGGCTGGTATGAGTGCAGAAGGCAAACAGGATTCAGATGATTATCTTACGATATTGACATGTGTGGTCATATTTCAGTTGAACACAAACATGTTTGTCTTCTGAGTCTCGGTTTGTGCCACAGAATAGATCTGTTTATCGGTTACGAATACCATTGAACAGTCCCGATTTGATAGGCCAGGCCTACTCTAGTTATTTAACTTCTGGAAACCGCAAAATGTTGGAGTGTTCTTTGTTTGGGGAGAAGTCGGCTGGATGATGTTCTCTTGTTAGAGTTGATTAGTTTTGGCAAAGAACGCAAAAATCACCTGCCGTCTGACATTCCCATCCGTGCCACAGCACAACCCCGTTCTCTGTTTCCACATGTTCTGGCTGGAGAATGTTCCAAGAAGCGTGCCAAACCGATGGGGTCTCTCTGTTTCCAGATTCACCAGATTACACGCTTTTTCTCCTCATCTCTGTCTGCAAGTCAGTTCGATGGTTCCGGCTCTTATGCTTCTTTTTATGCTTTTTAGACTGCCATTTGTCAGCCATTTCTAAGTGTAACTTACACCAAAAATGTCTGTCTTTCAGATGTTACAGCCCATATGCTTACAGTACATTTAACTCCTGCAGTTGTTATGAGTCACCGTTACAATGGGCCTTTAGATTGTGCCAAGTGTTCTGTAACCCACTTTTCAGCTGTGTGAGGTAATAGAGCGCCAGACATTTTAATAGAATGAAAATATGTCCTCACAATGAGTGAAAAATGGAAATAGTTGTGTCAACACTTGTGTTAAAAATCTGAGTATTTGTGTCTCTTCATTAAATGGATTCTGACTCTATCTTGGTATTCCCTGGCAGAATAAAAACTGTTGACCAGGGAAATTGTGTACCTGACCACTCATACAGGTTAGATTCAAATCTAAATGTATAGCCTACACGCACACACTAACACAGTTGGGTCCTATTTTACAATATATATATATATAACATATATACATAAAGCCTTAAAAAGTATATACTTTGCTTTATTGATTCATATAAAATGTAGTGATGATGATGTAGTGTGTACAATTGATCAAAACTCGTTTCTCCTGCGCCCAACTTAAAAACCCCTATGACTCGCTGCGAGGCATCTCATTGGTCAAATGCCTGTCAATCAACTCTTTGACGCCTTTCATTGGTGCGTTGCTCATTCCTCGACTGACGCCATCCAGGAAGAGCGCTCTCACTTCTGCGAAGTTTGTCAGGTAGGTTAGCTAATGGAGTCGGTGGCTAGAAGTAAACATAAGTGGCCTTAGAATGTTATAACGTCGTACCCACTGATGTACATAAGGTACGTATGTAACGAAATAATATACGTCACACTGTAATGACTAGATATTTAACGGTTCTGTAATTTTTGTATTTTATTTCGAGTACGTTAGGCCTCAAAGCTAATAATTTGTTAGCGATGCAAGGTGATTAGCAGTGATTGAAACTAACCTGCTAGTACGAGCTATTGCTTCTGTTACTTATTTACTCACCTTCTGTGTCAAATGTGATACAAGCATTTTTTTAAACACACAATCTTTATTTAAATACTAACGATACGCTGAAGCTAACATAATAGTTTGTTAACTCTGTGTCTAGCATTGATGTAGTCGGTATTTACATAGCCAGGTGCTTTTGTACTCCTGTCTGTCCAGTTGTTGTTTTTTAATGAGAAACGAATCTGTATTTGCTGCTGAATGCTGTAGAGGGTGCCACTATGTTATTGACATGACAAATATGGCAATCTAGAATTAGCCTACATTCTTCTCTGTCATATCCTGGATGTGTGTATGACAGCTGACACGTTACATCCCTTTTAGACTCTTAGATAACTCCTTATAATAGTGTCGTTTACTGTCCAAATATGACAGTAAGGCCCTGTGATGAAGTAAAATGATTTGTAAATGACTGATGTGTCGTTTAACATATCTAACTGATAAGTATTTGGTGCTGAAGGATGTCATCTTAGGTGTATGTGATGATGCAATTATTTTGTCACATACTGTGATGATTTCAGTGATAAAATTTAAGCTGGACTTTATATAAACTTTTTTTAGTTCATTACATTCACACTTTTAGGAGCCTAATTAAATAGAATATAATAAAGTTAAGCTTGATAATAATTAATAAATGCTATTAGATCTAACTGTAATTATAACAAATAAAGACTGGAAAAAAGTTTTACAGCTACGTTAGTAATTATAATGTTTTCTTGTTTCTACATTAAAAGTTACAATACTAATAATTATGTTTTACTTGTCAAACATTCAAAACATTAAGCTTAAAACATTTAAAATTTTCAAGTTTTATTAAAAGGAAAAATACTGATGTACAGCTTTAAATTTATATCCACAAAATGCATGTTAAGCTCACATCATATGCAGAGATTGAGAACCAGAATGGAATATGAACTCTCTATCAGCTCTATTTGTTCATTTTACATTCAGTATTTGTATCATTCCATGCACTAGTAGTTAAAAAACTGAAACTTATTTAGAAAAGTCATATGATCAGTCCATAGTTTGTTACGGCAGTTTTCTCAGCAAGTCTATCATTGCTTCCACTTCTTGTGTCTTGAATAAGTTCCTAACCTTTAAACCTTACAGCATCTGTTTTCCACTCCACAGACCTATGAGATGGATGATATTAATTTACGCTACAGATTCCTGAACTGGCGGCGCAGGATCAGAGAAATCAGGGAAGTCCGCGCTGTTCGTTATCAAGAGCGATACAAACGAATGTTGAAGAACGGAGACACGCTAAGGTAGGTTTGCCCAGCGAGTGACCCTCGCTCTGTTCTTTTTCCATTGTGTTTGGAAATCAGCTCCTGGCCTGTGCTAACCCCCCTAGTTTGCATGGAAAATTTCTGCACTGCTTTTCATTTATCCTTATTTATTTGTATGTTTTGAATTGCACAACCATCCACCCCCATCAATATCAGTGAGCTGGGCTTGGAGCATTGTAAGTGCGTGTATTTGAGCCACTAAAGACGTAATCAGCCTTGACTCACTTGACCTCACTGATTGAAACAATTATGATTTGAGAGAATGTCAGCGGCTACTTGTTTTTATTTGAACAGAATAAGGATGAAAAGCAAACTCCGTCCGTCGGAAAAATAAACAGGCCTTGCACATGTGATGTTGTAACTAATCTTTTTTTCTTCAGCAGTTGTATTAAAATTAGTAGTGTTTGCTTTGTTAGAAATAATCACTCATAAATATTGTAAATATGTACGTAGAGATTTTTTTTCAAATGCTTTGGAAGATTCTTATACTCACTAAGGCTGCATTAATGCGGTGAGAAATACAGTAAAATAGCAATATTGTGAAATATCGCAGTTTCAAGGAAATACTTTTGTTTGAATATGTTTAAAAATATGATGCAAAGCTAAATTTTCAGCATCATTACTCCAGTCTTTAGTGTCACGTGATTCATGAAACATTTTAATAAGCTGATTTGACTTAGTTCACACTGCAGGTTTTAATGCTCAAATGAGGGTTTTTTGTGCTGTTGTTAACATTGTTGTTTAAATTTGACTGCCACCAGTCTCATGTGTGAATTCTGTACAGCCCTGAAGTGACCCGCATGCGCAGAAGACGTGACATCAGACGCAGCGCACTGTGTTTGCAGAAATAAAAATGAAAATCACATGAAATACGACATGGCCGTTCAGACTGAAGTCACATTGCAGAACATCGGATATGTAGCCGCTTTAGGACCACTTATGAAAGTTGCCTGGACCTGATTTGAAAAAATCAGATTTGTCCTGTTCAGACTGTAATTAGAAAATCTGATTTGGGTCACATTTGGGCTTTACTTTAACCTGCAGTGTGAACTAAGCCTTTGCTGTGCAAGAAACAATTATCAATGCTAAAAAAAAAAATTCAGAATATTTCTATGGGAACGATGATACACTTTCCAGGATTCTTTGATGTGCTAAATAAAACTTAAAAAAAGGGTAGTGTGTGTGTATATAGCTCTACATACTGTATATGTGTGTAGATATTTATATTATTGTTTAATTCATTTTGGAACAATATCTTTGGCTGAGCTACTTCTTTAAATACATTTTGCTCTATGTTTTATGATGTCTTTAGTTCAGGTAGTATTATTGAAGATCAGTAGCATTGACAGCTCTGTGACAACTTGATCTTTCTGAATTACTTCTGGCTTGAATCTTTAGAAAACAGACCGCTTGTTTGGTCCCAAAGTAGCTCTTACCTGTACCATTGTGAAACATGTAGAAACACAACTGAATGTGATTTCAACAGCTAGTCCACACATCACTGGACATTTCATAATGTACCTATAGCAACAGTGCTCTGGTTATTAGAGATTAAGCTTTTTATTTCTTCCTTGCTGTAGTTACCAAGGGAACTCTGATGAAGTTGGCTGCTACGTGGCTCCACGCCCCTTATCAAAGGGAAACTGTTACTTCGAGGTAAGCAGCACACCTATGTTGTCAGGTTGCTAAAAACATTAGAATCATTTCAACACCCTTAATTTTTCCTTTGTTAGGAAATCCAGTCACCTAAGTACTAATAACTTTATGTAATTGCATGCACCTAGATATTTTACTATTTTAACCTAGTATGATTTTGTAGATTTTCTATATTGTATGCCTGTCACACATTTTTTTTGTTTTTCAAATATTTGACTTGTATTTTGTCTTTGACTATCATTCCTTTTACAGCAGATTGAATTAATCAGCATAACATGTTTTTTATTTTTTGGAAAGAAAATAAGCTTTTAAAAACAAATGCTGTTTGAAAAACTTTGTAATTAATATCAACATGGCACAATTCTGTCCAAATCATGTCATGGATTCGAGTTAAAATCAATAACGAATTTATGACTTCCAAGAGCTGCTAGTAATCTCTTTTTAAAAAGTGTAATGCTTCCTGTGTCCATGCACATCACAATAGACACTTCCCTTTGTGTTGATAGGCTCAGATAGCACCGTTACCTCTCTAGCAACTTTGCTATAAAATGCAGTTTGGAAAAGAAGCTCCCAGGTGATTTAGTACCGGAAAACTCGCAGGGATTGGGCTATAAATTAAGTCTTTGGGAGTGGGCAAGCGTTGTTTAATTTATGGAGCGCAGCAGACGCTGCCTGGATGTGTATCTGAGGCAGGAGACAGCTCTGATGGGTTTTCTGCTACTGGCAGATTGAGCTGGTGTGATGAACTTCCTCTCTGGGGCGTTGGAGCAGGAAAGTAACACCCTGTATGTTACTCAAATGAGACCTACCGACATCCAGTGTTTTTTTATTTTTATTTTTTCCCAAACATAGGATTTGTCCTTTCTGTACTTTGAGGAATAAGCCTTTAAATTAAGTCTTTTTAGTTTTTTATTTTAGCAATTTAAAATGCATGTAATTCTTTTTTTGTTTTTTAAGATTTATATTTGGTGTTTTTGCCTTTGATTTGTTAGGATAGATCATAGCTGACAGGAAGTGAACTGATAGAGAGATGGGACAGGATCGGGAAAGTTCTGCTCGAACTCAAGATCCCCGAAGCACTGCCCATAAGTTGTTTTTTTTTTGTTTTTTTGTTTTACAAAATTATATAAAAACACATTTAAAAGTTTAATAATTGAAACTTCTACATATACTTTAAACAATGTAAAGTATTAGCAATTTTTTTGAAGTTACTGTCTTATGTATTCATCCACAGAGATCGTTTCTGTGTTTTTGAGACCATTTAAGAGACCATTGCTTCATATTTAGCATGCGGTGTTGTGGTAGTGACTCATTCATAACGAAAGCTTCATGTTTTGCTTATTATGTATGCAGGTGTAGGTTGGGATAATACCTATAGGGATGCCCCAGAATGTTCGGCAACTGAAAATAACTTGGCCAAAAATTGCAACAAAAGCTCTTTCTGACGAATAAGTCAGAAGAATGAATAAATTGTACTGTACAATGGTGTAAAGCAATCAAATAGAGGCACCCACTAATACTGCAAATATGTTGGCACAGGGCCGGCCCAAGCCTTTATGGGGCCCTAAGCAGAATTTTATTTGGGGGCCTCTCAGTGCCGCCAATATGGCTGGTTTTTGTCAAAGCTTGTCTATTCATACAAACCTAACACACCCATGATTTGTTTTGGTGTTTGCCAGCTATGTTTTTCCTCGTGTGTGTGTGTGTGTGTGTGTGTGTATATATATATATACAATGTATATATATGTATATGTGTATATATATGTATATATATATGTATATGTATATATGTGTATATAAATGTATATTTTGGAACAGTTTTAAATGGCATACTCAAAGTGGTGTACTGAAAAGTAGCCACATAAACAAACAATGCATTTAAAGAACATAAATATTAATTAAAGTTGATTTAATAGTAAATATTAAATGGCAGAGAACCTACATGAGCATCTGTAAAACAACATCTCAAACTATATCTAGCTAATTTAGGCATGATATTAGTTTATAATGGCTCCCAAAAGGTAGGCTAAGGTAAATAATGTTAAGCTGTTATTAATTTATGGAACAGAAGCTTATTATTTTTACTACAAAACTATATACCCATGAAAGTTACTTTTTACATCAAAGATAGTTTAAAAAAAAGCCAATTTTACAGCTCTTTAGAAATCACTCTGTTCTGTGTACTTCCCCTTTAAATCTTCACGAGCTCCGTTGACTCCGCCCCTCATTTCCGAAGCACTCTCGGAGGGTCTTTTTTAAGCCGTATTCATAGTGAAACTTATAGTGAAAGGCGATGTGCAAAGATTTATTAAAATACATTATACTCGCTGCTTCTGTAGGTGAGTCTGGATCATCAATGATTTGCGCGAACATAAACGCATTCCGGCTGATCAAGGGCGCATTTCCTTCAGAGCCAAATGTAACGTTAATCTTCCACGTCTTCAGTAACTCAGATGTCGGGAGTAAATCACTACAGCTATGTTCATTAATTCATTCAACAACAAAACACTTCAATCTCTTGGGAGTCTTGCTTGTCTCTGCGTCTCGGTCTGATGACAGCTCACTCAGGGCAGGTCTGAGGTAAAGCCCCGTTCACACTAGCAGCGACTTCTGTTGACAGCGAATCAGGTTTCTTGCCGCTAAATACAAACATTTTAGAGGCAAAAGACCGAATATAATATAAGTATACTGAGTCCATACATGCAAACAACAATGAATGAGAAACAGAGAGTACTTTTTTCCATTGCGTGCGTTTATCTACGGCAAAAACACAAACGCTGTTCCG
>JAUCNO010000500.1:12166028-12182448 GCA_032353835.1 Enteromius viviparus | reverse complement strand
TACTTTTACTTAAGTAGACATCTGACTGTAGTACTTATACTTGTACTTGAGTAAAATTTAGCAAGGGGTATCTGTACTTTTACTCAAGTAATGAACCTGTGTACTCTGTCCGCCTCTGTTAACAACTACTAACTATTAATAAGCAGCAAATTAGGAATATATTATGGGCAAATGTCTTAGTAGTGTATAAGTGTTCCCTATTCTAAAGGGTTACCAATCTTTCATACGGTCCAGCAAGGAAATCAGCGCATGCGCACTCATAGTGCACGCAGCATTAATTCTGCGCAGGTCTCCTCGCGCTTCCCGCTCATCAATCACACACACCGGTCTCTCGGGCCAGCGGAGCTGACGGCTTGACACGAGTTGGCCATCGATTCAGCTTCGCATTCCAGGCGTCCGTCGTCTGTACGGATTACTTGCACAGCCTAATATTTCGTGGCACAAGAAAGCATTCATACTCGTTCTGCAGAGGTTTATTGGCTTCTCCATATGATTTATTTGTGTGTGACAGCCTCCCTCCCCTGCCCCCTGTTCCCCAAACATGCTTGATATTTGTCTTTGGTTATTAGTTTTCACTCTTCATTTGCATTTTGATTATGTTTTTGCATGAGACATAAGACCACTCACTCCACGAGAAAGAACAGGATTCATTGAGAACACGGTGAATAAATGATAAGCTATAAAAATAAAAGCAAATGTGCATTCACACTGATTACATGTGAGGAAATATGACTGACAGGATATATAGCTGTGCAAAAGTAATTGGTTTTGACAGAAAGATGGAACTGAAACAGTGCAGTCATTGAGTAAAGACTTTAAAGTCTCTGGTCATTAAACGTCCAGTCTTTAGTCAATCAGCAAGTGTTTCTAACTTGTCCGTGTCCTACTGTCACATTGCATGCTTTCTGTGTATAATTTACTTACTTGAAGTATTTACTTATTATTTACTTGGCTCCAGATTGTTTTGGATGTGTAGGAAAGAATAGCAGCCCCAAACAAAATCTGTATAAATATCCATAAAAAAACATAATGAGAAATAAATGACAATTATAGTTTATTCATTAATTTAACAGTGTTACACCCATCCAAATTAGTGGATATTTACAGATATTTACAACTCGTTTCCCAGCAACAACACACGTTTCTTCTTGAGTTTGTTGTGATTTTAGCAACTTTATAAATTTAGTGAACGATGGCCAATTTTCAGTTGTTTCAAAATATATTCAAGCCTGAAAATCTAAAGAAAATCTTTTCATTTAATCCAAGAGTTTTCTGACCCTGACAGCAATATACCTACCATGTTCAAGGCCCAGAAAGGTAGTAAGGATCAGGATGTGACGTTAGTGGTTTAACATTAATTTTATAACAATTTCTCCTATTCCACCCCATTTTCGATTGTCAGTCTTCAAACCATGTTCACAAAATCACTGTGAAGCATGCATGTGCATTCCTCTTGCAAACAAGTTGTGATCCATTTAGGTTTCTTATCAGAACACAATCTCCTACATCATAGCACTCTTTGCACACAAAAGGTATTGTCGCAGCTTCATAAAATTAATGCTGCACATCTGATGTCACATGGCCTTTTTTATGGACTATGTCCTTACTACGTTTCTGGGTCTTGAAAGTGTCAGTCGCGTTGCTGTCTATGCAGGGTTAGAAAGTTTTGGATATCATCAAAAATATCTTAATTTGTGTTCTGATGATGAGCAAAGGTCTTACAGGTTTGGAACAACATGAGGGTGAGTAATTCATGACAGTGTTATTCTTGGATGAACTATCCCTAAAGACGTATATCAGATGTTTGTACAGATGCTTTCCAGATGAAACATTCTTTCTTGAAGACACATGCGATATCTGGGGATGACAGGTTTCTAATTGTGTACTTTACATTGGTGTCCTCAAAAAAATTACCCTTGATCATCAGTGGTGGAAAGAGTGCTTATAATTTGTACTCAATTACAACTACTGCTACATTGCTGAAATAATACTCAATTACAAAGTAAAAGAACTGGTGTCAAAACAGTACTTAAGTAAAAGTACAAATTACTCTTCCCAAAAAGTACTCTGAGTACTAGTTACTTTTCAAAAACAAAAGAGTTTTCATATATAAAGCTCTAAAAACCTTACTGACTTATGTTTTAGTGCACGGTTGGATAGTAGGGGTTAATCTGAACACTAAACTGTGCTAAAATATACATCCACAATGTCATATAGTACTCAAAAGTTATAATCTTAAATGAAATACCAGATGGCGAGAGGTGGTTTCAGAGAGCAACGTTTTTTTTGTTTGTTCATTTGTTTTAGTTTTTTCCAGTGTATTGACTTGCACAGTTTAACTGTTCATCACAAGAATTACAAACGCGCTTTAATGCCGACTAAAAAAAGTAAGTAGTGCACTAAATAAATTAAGTAGGGTCATTTTTGATTTCATGACAAGCTTAATCGTTTTCAGTACATATGTCATATTGTATACTGCAATATAGGTATTTTAATATCTCAATATTTGTCACTCATGCAGTTTTTTCCCCACTGTTTAGTTTTGCTTTCATTTTCATGTTTCTGGTTTTCCTAATTTTGTCATGTTTCTGTTCTTGTTTAGTTAATAAGTTACCCAGTCCACCTGTAATCCTCACCTGTCCTGAGTATTGAAGCCATTGAGTTGTGTCCTGTTTGTCGGTCGATAAGGTTAATTTGGAATGCATGTGTTCTATCTCTTGTCTGTTTATTTAAAGATTAAAGTCTATATTGCATTCTCCAATCTCGTCTTCAAAATAGTCTACACATAACCATGAAAGAACCAACCTTTAAAAAAACATGGATTGAGCCGCCAGCTTTCACTACCTTCTCCAGCTATATCTCCCTTTCCACGCTTATGTGGAGGAGTTCTGTCGGCTGGTGCGAGCGGTCAACATCCCGAACAATGAAACCATCTAATTTTTCCGGCTCGGGTGCCACCATTACATCTATGTGGATCTGCCACTCTACGAGAGATTCCCCAAGTCTCCGCGGAATTATGGAGGGTGCTACATGCCAGTGCCCCGTAGACAGACCCGATTCCCGCTGATTCCAGTTCCTGAATCCTGGCCAGAGGGGCCGATCCCGAGTCCAGTCTCTGAGTTACAGCTAGGAGAGGCTATCTCGATTCCAGTCCCTGATTTACGGCCAGAAATGCCAATCCCGATTCCAGTTCCTGAATCACGGCCAGGAGTGCCGATCCTAATTCCAGTACCTGATTTACAGCCAGGAGAGTCGATCCAAAATCCAGTTCCTGATTTATGGCCAGGAGAGCTGTTCCCGATTCCACTTCCTGATTCACGGCGAGGAGAGCCGTTCCCAAATCCAGTTCCTGATTTACGGACCGGAGAGCCGTTCCTGAATCCAGTTCCTGATTCACGGCCTAGAGTGCTGATCCCCAGTCCAGTCCCTGAGTGCCCTCCAGAGTCTGCACTGCAAGAGCGTTTGCCTGAGGACATCACCCAAGAGCCAAAGCCAAGAGAAGAGGAAAAATTCCCCAAGGACATTTTTTTGGGGGGCTACTCCTTCCCACAGTGGCCACAGGCAGCCCCTGAGCTGCCATGGCCTCTCAAAGTCCCTGATCCGATCTCAATTTTGTTGAGGTATTCAAAACTTGACAACAGCAGTGATTTAACTTAAGAGCCATTAATATTGTTTTTAATAAATGAAATATCAGACGGCTTTGACCTAATGTCAGTGCAATCTAGTGATGCAATTAGACATATTAGGATATGTATTTGTACAAACCATACAAATATCCAGTTCCAAAACATTTCTAGCATACTTACATTGTAAAGAAATTAAAGTGTGATTGAAAGAAATTCTGGTGCATTTCACTTACAGCCAATACAATTTCCAGTAGCATTTCCACTCGGCAGGTGTTGATCTATTTGGTTGATAACTTTTTACAAAGTTTAATACTAAATTAAAGAGAAAAGGTTTCTATTTTAAAAGCACAGAGATATGGCGACCGCACACAGGCTGAGCCCACACAAGCAATACAGGAGCGAGAAGACAGTTAATTTGTGTGTGTTAAGCCTGTTTGAGAGCTTGCAGCCAGTTTTCTGCCATTAAAGGACTGTATTCTTATGTTACAATGAGAGCTAGCCACATTTGCACGAGAATGATTAAATGTATGCGGAACACCTGCAATCCTGTGTGTGCTTGTTGGCTTAAATCAGCAATGTGTAACTTTTTCTTTGTTCAATTTGCGAAATGTATGTGATGTGCGCGTACATCATGCATTCTGCTTTCAAGCTGCTGATCTTCAAGCTGTATTCCTCTGTGTTGTTTTGTTTATTTTTTTCTGTTAGGAAAATAACTGAGCCGTTAAATCTTTTGTACAATTAGATATGCTTATAAATCAAGAACAAGGCATTTATAACTGTATTTATAAACTGCATACTAATTACTATTAATGTTGGAACAATGCTTTTTAAAGGATGAACCAACTCTGTACTAATGCTTAACTAATGATTCATAGTATGTTGTTATTATAAAGTGTTACCCACATAGCCTAGATACATAAATTATCTATTGTGTATTTATCTACACAAAATGCATGTGAGCTTGAACTACGTGTCAATCATAAAGTAGTGGATGCGCTTCTCCCGTTACTTTAAAACAACGGCAACTGAAGCTCCCACCAGACCCACTGCCTCTGATCAGTTTTTTTGAAATATAACCTACCTTTTCCGATGTTTATAAAAATAAAGTTTAATATTAGTTCAAACGACTGTTAAGTAGCCCATAGCCTAACAAAAATTAGAAGCCAGCATAATCTGGCTGCGTAAACTTAAAATAAAAATAGCCTCAATATTTTTACAACAGCTATAAAATTTAAAGATGAGGTAACATAAATTTTCTTTCAAAAAGATCACTCGGTAAAGGTAAATTTAAAGCCGGCATAATTTAACTATGCTGCTTAAAATTTAAACAAACACAGCCTGGATGGTTTACCACGCATGGCTAAGAAAATTTAACATAAGGACCACATATTTTTATTCAAAAAGATCAGTCGGTCTACGTGCTCAAAGTTAAAAAGTGGTAGCTTTTTGTAACCTTGTAATTGGCTTTACTGTCATTTATAATTTGTTGTAATGCATCCTTGTTAAGTAAGTGTTAATTACTTTTAAGAAGAACATTTTACTGACCCCAAACCTTAAAGAGGTAGTGAAGTTCTAACATTATTGCAGTTAATAATGTCTCTTTTCCCACTATCCAAGCCTTTTAGTGTTACTTTAATGTAATCCCTGCTTAAAATATTTTAAACCATCATATCTCACAGCTTTTTCCCCAATAAATTATGACAGGAATGATGTAAATCCAAAAACCACTCATTACGTTACTTCCTGTCAGCCATTTACCAAGTTGAAATTATCATCATTCCTAGGGAAAAAAAAAACAACACCTGGGGGAATGCGGTGAAAGAGGAGTCTGCCGAACCCCAATGTATGTGTGCCTGTGACTGAGTGGAGGGAATTGCTTGCTGGAGGCTTTTTTCACTCATAATTCCTCAAAGTAGTGTTTAGATAAAGTTGAAAGAAACAAGCGGTCATGTGTTTAGATTGGTTATGGAGCAGAGACCTCCCAATAGAGTAAGACTCATTTGCAATACGTGCAGATGTTCTTCTGGGAAAAGAATGTGTGCCCATTGTGCTCACCTTTCCATCTGATGCCCTGGACCTTCCTTGGCCTATTAATGCTGTACAGAGGTCATGAAAGCATTCAGCATAAAGTGCTGCACTGTTGTTATGCCTCACTGGGCTGATGGCACGAACTGGGCAGCGCAGGCCAAAACTGGCACCAGACCATCTTGTAAAAACTCAATAAAAGGACTTACTGGGTGCCAAGGAATCTTTTTGCCTTTCTAAAATGTGGTTTTCTCAGTTGTGTGCCTTCTCTGTGAGTCCCATTGGCTTGGCGAGAGGGTGTCCCAAGACTTAAAGACTCTGCTGATAAGGGCATGTTTAAACAAGAACCCGAAAACTTTGGTAGATGGAACCAAGTGCAAATGCCCCGTGGTTTAATTTTCACTGAGTTTGTTTCTTTCAGAATTAGCAATCTCACTACAAGATGGATTTTGTGCAAAGCTCATGCTGTCAGCGGCATGCCAATAATAAAATGATTCTGTCGTATGTTTATTAGCCGAGTTTCGTTAGACCGCTTTTAAAGATGCTTATCTACTACTCATCAGGCACGATCTAATATAAACCAAGACTTACAATGTTCTTTCGCAGTCTGTTCATTTTGTGGCCTGTCTCCGACGAATCCAACATACTGTCTGCGGCTTTCAGAGCACCACCAGTCATTCCCTCCATTTATGGAGTAACTCTTGTCTTTCAGCGATTGTTGGTAGGGGTACATTTCCAATTTGTGGTAAAATGATTTATAAACGTGATGTCACTGTAGAAAAGTGCATTTAATTTAATGGGGTGAGCCTTGAGCGATCCAAGGAAGGTTAAGGAATAATTTGATTTGAATTCTACAAATTGTTTGCTTCGATCAAATTTTCCATGTGTGTTGGTAGAACACTGAAAACCAACAGCCTGCACCCAAACTTCAGCCCTGGTCGCATCGTAGAGAAACGCAAACATTTTTTTGTTGTTGCACTAAGATACGAGCACTTACATTGAAGCATGTATCTGTCTGTTTATATGTTCACATCTCAGAAAATGTTTTCTCGGGTTTCATGACTTTTAGCTAAACTGTTTCATCGTGGGATTGACATCGGTGACGCCAGACCTTATTGGTTGTTTTGTGTCTTGTATTTAATTGTGATATGGAAAGCTTGAACATGCAAAACTGAAGCGTGAAACATCTCCTGAAGGGAAAAAAAAATCATACAGGTCTAGAATAGCACAAGGGTTAGTAAATGATGACACTGTTTTCATTTATGGGTAAAGCATCCCTTTAAGTGCCTTGCTCTTGAAGAAGTGCTGGCAGATCCATTACGATAACACTAATTTGCCCTGTAAGACGGTGTTTAGATAAGAAAGTATCACATTCTGGCACACTGCTGTCATCATAGAAATCGCTAACACTCCTTGGTTTTATTTATTTTTTTATTGTCTGCATGCTTTGTCATCCATGTTCATGCATGCGATAACAGGGAAATATTTTGATGTGCTTATTAGTGCAATTCACTGTTGTAACCGATAGCGTGAGCTGAATTTATTTATTTTTTACGCAATACTTACAATAGCTCATCATGGCTGTTCCCTGTCCATCATGGCTGTGTGCATGTTGATTCTTAGGTAAATCCATTTCGAAATCATTAATAGGGAATTGGGTTTAAGAAGTAATCATTTAGCAGATTGTTGTTTTGTAAAAGTGGAATTAATACAAGAATTAACAATTAAATTACCATGAACCAAGAAGTTTAACAATATGCAGAATAGTAATTATAGAACCAAATTTATTTGAGAGTGCTTTTTAAATTCTAGTTCAGTTCCGGAATTTGATTTTAAACTAAGGTAGCAGACAGAATCTTCGTGATTCAGCAGTTCAAATATTAAGTAGAATTAGAATTATTAACTGAAATGTGTATATTTATACATTTATGTAGAGAAATTCAGCTTTTTAAACTAACAGTTTTTTATAATAATAATCTATTGTATTTTTATTGCTTGAATACACGCATTGTTTTTGTTTTATATGTTTTGATTTTATTTATTTTTTGTACAACCTGGGGGCTGTTCCATAAAACAAGTTTAGAGTACAAGCCAGGCTTATTTTGGTTAGTCAGGCTTATTGTCAATAGATTTGTTACTAAATAAGTCAGACTAACTGAAATAATCCTATCTAATTACGTAAACCTGTTTTATGGAACAGACCACTGGGCTATCATGCAGATCACTGCTGTCCAGATAAGATTATTACTTTCAGTGGAAGATCCCTTACACACATGAACTCCAGGAAACTGAAGATTTGCTGACTCCTTCACTTCTCTTTCCAGTTACAGTAAAGCCACTAATTAGCCCATTCCCATCTCATTTAAGTGGTCTTTCTGGGTTATTCTGGAAATTCTGTGATAAATTTAGCATTAGTCTTACTACATCTGGCGACTTTAAACGAGTGCGAGGTCTGCTGCCATTTCTGGTTAAAATGAATGCATGAAAATAAGTAACAGTCACAACATCAGCCAGAGAAAATTGCAATCAAATGATATGGAAAATGGTGGATTAGCATGGTTTACTTAAATCCATAAATCTTTAGGCTAACCCTGATATATGTTGCCAACATCTACAGAATGAGCAAAATTGAGCAATGAATTGTCACACATAGGTCACCCCTGTCTTTGTGTGTGTGTGTGTGTTTGTGTTATGAGAAGGCATTTGGCTGACTCCGCTGTGTACGTGCGGTTTTATGCGAACGCACAGCAGAGATCAGTTTAGCTGTTACTACAGCAGAGCCTCTGCCCACCAACTAATCTCCCTACGGCTCTGCGAGCACCAGACAACAGCCTGGACATATCCACATCCACACCAACACTGGCATACACATGCTCACTTCAGCAGCCTTGCATACTGCCTCGTACTCATGCATGCGCTCACCCTGACTCACACACACTCTTATGAGCTGGTTGGGAGTGATAACGTCTGAGAATGCTGGCTTTAGTGTGAAGATTTATGGTCCTAAACTCTTTGGCCCATTGTCTATGAGAAACAGGTTTTTTTTTTAAAACACTTCAGCTCAGAGTGTTTGTGGTTTCGTCAGGCCTGGCAATGTGGCTGAGTGTCTGAAACTGACGGGGTGACTCAAAGGGTTCAGCCTATTACTATGTACATTCCCCCGTCCCAGTCAGAGAAATGATTTAGTCTTAATGTTGTACACAAGAAAACGAATGACAGTCCTCAAGCCTTCTGGCGCTGTAGATGTGACTGTGGCCTGGTTAATTCTGGTTGGGCTTTCAGAGCCGCACTCGTACAATTAAGCCTGGACGGGAATTCGTTATTCATTATCATTATGGCCTGTTTAACTGTATTACTGTAACACTAACCACTGTCAGACGCTCTTCATAGTTTCATCTTGAATAAGCTACATCTGTTCCTGCTCTGCTCTTCTTTTTTGTGTAACATCCCTACAGCGCAGTTTCCATTCGGTTTAGAGCACTAGTTCATCTGATGAACCTTTAGTGTCCGTATCACTGGGCTTTTTGGTCAGCCTGAGTTCATCTGTTTCCCACAACAGAATGGTTTCATTTGAAACTCGTTGTGTGAGGGCACTGGAACATCGCTTCACCCCTTGAAGGGAACTTGAGACTGTGAGAAAAAGGAAACAATGACTTATCTGTGGCAGGGAGAGGCTGTTAACCTGCTTTAACTTGTAACTTCCTTTTGCGTTTGCATCCTTTTTGATAAAATCAAGATATGGCAATCAAATGCCGTGTAGGGCGAAAAGAAGAAGGCCTGACTCAGTATGGCATCAGATTTGAGCTAAAGAAGCACAATTTATGATATCATTTATCATATACAGTATTGGAGGTTTTAGAGTAGGTAAGAGCTATGTATATGTCAGCTTGGAGGAGTTACCAAGATGAAGTGTCTTGGTGATGGATATTTCACTTCTATGAACTTCAGAAACGTTTAGCATTCAGATCTAGTAAGAGGAGGCCTGCTGGTTTGATACCCAAGAGGTCCATTATCACTGTTTTTTGGGTTGTTTCTTTTTAAGCAAGGCATTTAACATCAGGCTGGCCCAAAGTTCTCAGCCACATTCTGTTGTGAAATCACATAAGTTGCAAAAACAAATTCTTGACCCATGTTCCCTTTGTTAATATTATTTAACTACATTCATTAACATGTTAATTTATAAAAGTGTTAACAATTCAAATGAAAGAAATCATTTTTAACCTCAGTGACCCATGTTTGGTTTTGGGTTGTTTTGTGTGTGTTTGTCTGGAATATTTTTCACCATCTGTTTAACAGTCAATAACATGCTCCGGATACATTTTTACATTCAGTGAGCCATTGTTTTCGGGTTATTGACAGAAAGGTCAAGTATGTGGCAAATTATTATTATTTTTAGCTCCTCTGTCATTTCATCATGAACTAATCAAAAGGAAACCGAAAAAATGTTGTGGTTGATGTGCTCCAACGTGACAGCTGTTTTTTGCAGAGCCTTCTAAATATGCAAATGTCTTTTATCACGCTATGTCCGACAGCATCAGTTGCAGCAGTCCTTTGGCAGGAGTCAGTGATTATGATTGGGCAACGTCATTCCTGCAGCAATAACTGGTAGTGATAGTTGTCTATTAAAAGGTGCTGAAAGGCTCCACAGATCAGGCCACAGCAAAAGCCAAGTAGTTTTATTTTGAAGAAATGCATAGCCTCAGTTTTGAGACAAATACGTACACCATGCTATCGCACGTCATAGAAAAGTGATCATTTGATATTTGCATATATTTGTATATTACTTTGTTTTGATAAGAAAAAGTATGTCATTACACCATTATATTGTTTTACAATAAAGACCCATTCATTGACATTCAATAACACACGCAGTACTTTTTTTTTTTTTTTATGCTCATCCTAATTAAATATAGTATACCAAAAAATGAATGAATCATTAATTACTCACCCTTAAGAGTTTGTTCATCTGCAGAACACAAATTAAGAGATTTATTTATTTATTTATTTATATTAATGACATAATATTAGTTTTTGTGTAAACTATCCCTTTAATACAATAATACATAGGGTAAAAAGTATATTGCTTGTGTAAATTTCTTATTTAAAGTTTAACATGGTAGTAATGTTTTGCATTAAAAATATTAACATAGTTATTTCATATTTCACCCTCTCTTTGTCTTCACGGAATTAAACTTGTAACTTTAGTGCTACTCAAATACCCACTGTTATGATTGGCTAATATCTTTGCATAGGAAATCAGTATGAGTGCTGACATAGGAGAAAATAATCCAGTGTAACCTTGAAGGGTTTTTAGAAGTCTGTATCCAGCTGTTCGATCCAGCCCAGGTAGGTTATACCGCACCCTAAGCTGTAAATATTAAAAAGCCATCAACAGATACATTACATAACTTATTGCTTGGCTGCAGCATATATTTATAGTTTTTAACAGCTTCTTGGCAATGCCATCACCATATTTAACTGATGCACAAATAATCTAAGTTTCAGTGTCAAGCTAATTTATAGTCCCTCAGTAATGTAGTCAGGCCTTTTGTTAAATAATCCTAAAGGTGATCGCTTAACCAATTCTTTCACCCTCATGGCATTCCAAACCTTTACGACTAACTTTAATGTTTGAAGTAAATAGAACTCAATGTTGTTTGGACCCAAACATTCTTTAAACATATAACTTTTTTTTTTTTTTTGGTACCACACAACAGTTTTGGAGGCCCTTCCACATGAGTAAACAATGCCGAAATGTTAATTTTTCTCCATTTTAAGCTTCTTTTTCCTAATGCCGAGCTCCTTCGGAAAGTCATTCCACAGCCAGCAGCAGCACAATTATCTTAATCTTTTTAACTTGTCTCAGCGTCTTAAAAACGTGTTAGCGAGGCACGTCGTAACGGTCAAAGACGTCCGTCAAGTGTGCATTTCGCAGAAAAACAATTAAACACGGGGCAGACTGACATGTTTTTCCAGCTAGATGCAGCAGAGTGGACGTGACGTGCAAGGAACAGAGATGAATGAACATGTCTTACGTGAACGACCCCAAGCGGTACTTTTTGTGCAGAGGAAAAGAGACTACTGGACACCAGTGAACAGCTCATGGAAGTGATAATCTAAAAGTAGAAAATAATGCAATTATGTGTTCAGTGAAATGTCACAGTGTTGCGGAAGACTTCTTAATAGTTATTAATAATTATAAATAATTATTATAATATTTTTTTTAATAACTCATTTAGATTTACTATATATAGTGTTGGCTTCTTCAACTAAATTTTCATAAACAATGTATCAAGGACAAAGAATGATGTAAACATACAAAACTACTTTTCTATCATAGATCATTTAAACAATTATTTTGTTTTGCTTTTTTAGAACCATCTTAGTGACAGGAATTCCCAGTGCTACATGTTGAGGCTTTTAATATGTTTTGTCAATTAAATAAGCAGCTGACTGCCAAGTACTTAACAAGGATGGATTGCATTTAGACAGACTTTGAGTAAGCGCTAGCCGACAGACAGCTTATAACAACATCATCTTCAGAGATTTTGTTTGAGGCTGTCAAAACATAGACCCTATTTTAAAGACCGAAGACGAGCGAGACGAACATCTCGGCGGCTCCACTTGTGGGCGTCTCCCTCTTTGTGTCCTCCGCCTTTTCCACATTCTCCGCACTGTCACAGGAAGTTGTGGGACTCGCTCGCAATGTTGCACCTGTTGCCGAGGCAGCGGGTCAACAAAACAAGCTGCCGCCCCCACGCAGGTCTGGGGATGGTGACGTTCAAGAGCATGTCGAATCTGTCAGCACTGTCATGCGAGCATGCTGGGAGCTGTTGAGAGCTGTTAGGAGTGGTATAAAGGTAAAAAACCTCCCCATTACTCAGCATCAAGGAGGCAGGAAGGTGTGACTAGGTGCAATTTTACCTCCATCCTCAATTGAGCAGGCAACTGTCCTGGCACGAACACTTAGAGGTTGATGTTGAAAAGAGTCGGGTGGAGGCAGGGAAAAAAAAAAAGTTTTTTTCATCTATAAAAAGCAACCTGCGTTTAATTCCAATAAATGGATATCTGTTCCTCGGTGGGTGCATCCACCAGTGTGCCTCGGGAGATGAGAAGAGCATGTCTTCCGTTCCAGAAACGCGCATTCTTCCATATTGAACACCAATCAGTTTAGTTGGATCGATCAAGTCTGCTTTGATCAAAGCAGCAGCTGATTGTTTGCAGGAATTTGCATCTTATTCTCTGTAGTTGATCAGTGGTTTTGATGTCAGCAGGGGATATTCTTGGACCAATGACAGCAATCTGTTCATGGCCATTTAAAGGCTCCGTTTGACTTTTGCACGCACATTTTCGTGTTTTTCTAAATGTCTGGTCGTTACCAGCATGTGGTTGTACGAGGCCCCCTGTCAGAGTCTCCGTCTGACCTGCAGTTGTCTAGCGGCGTAAACAAGGATACTAAAGGTTGTTGTGGATGGCATTGGCGAAATCTTTCCACTGCCCCAATAAAGTGCTGATTCTGACGTTGCGAACGGAAATTTCTAAGTAATTAATGACAACCAGTTGAAATCTGAAAGTAATCACCATGCTGTGTTGCGAGTTTAGAAGCTGTGTTGGGCCAGAAACCGAACATGAGAGAAAGGCTAATAGCCTTTTTTAGGCATCGTAGGCATGTGATGACCAAAAGTGATGTCTGGGTAGGTTTTAAAGAAGTGCCCTTTTTTGTTGTTAATTTAAAGGTCATGTGAAGGCCAAATTGAAAAGCTTGAAAGTGCATATGATAACCGAAAATGCTGTTAGGTGCTAGCTCTAGATTTGAAGTACAGACGTTTTGTCATTTTAACTGAAGACGCATACCACAAATGCAGTGTAGGTTGGAATCTGATGTTAAAATTTAAATTGAACACTTGAAGATGCATATGATGGCCAAATATGTGGCTAGCCTTCAATCTGAAATTAAGTGACGTCTAGGTAGGCAGCTGCCACTGCCACTTATTTAATGGCCAAAAATGCTTTTTAAATATGTGTATGATTAGCAAATATACAATTCAGTTTTGGTCTTTAAATTTACTATTTAGAAGTGCATAAGCAGTCCATTAGGTTACATTTTTGAACTTCGATTACTTGAATAGGCGTAGGATGCATGGAAATGTTAAGTGTGCAGAATACACTAGGTCGAGACGGTTCATAGGAGATGGCTCATACTTGCACTGTTGATTGAAACATTTGACCTTATGCCATGTCAGAATGGTTCCATTGGTATTCTTTTCATTTGTAAGGATAGGTGGGGCTGTCGATACCACTCGCATGTCTGTAGTTGAAAGTCCATGCCCCACCCTCACTATCCCATGAACTTCTTGAAGACAGGTCAACCTTTTTTTGTCTTGTCTAATAATCTTATTACATCTTTGCTAACACACCTGATGGAAAATATCAATCTAAAGATGTGTCATCACTCCTGTGTGTTTGGGTTTGCCCATACTTGAACTCATTTCATGTAGATTCTTCCTCTAAATATTCTTCTCCAAGTGCCTTGAGCTCAAGGATATATTTTTTTCTTTATATATATACACACACTGCTGTTCAAAAGTCTTTAAGACTTAAGTTCAACAAAGCTGTCTGTGTTTGATCAAGAGTTTTATACTTTTATTTTAATGTACTTGAGCCTTGAGTGTCACATGATTTTTTTTCTTTATTCTTTGTAACAGTGTAAAATCTTTGCTATCACTTTTGATCAATTTATTGCATCCTTGCCAGACTAAATTTAAAGTTTTAATTTCTTAAAAAAACAAAAACAAAATCTCAACAGTAGTATGTCTAAACATAAAACCTGAAACCAGTTTCAAGATGGCTTGTCATAAATAAAGATCTTCCTTTCCTTGAAAAACTAAGGCTTAGCAAGGTATATTTGCAGTGCAACATATCCGATTTCTCAAATCTGCTCACAGCCAGGCAGACTATTTTTATAGATGCATCTGGTTTATGCCAGGTTAACCTTAAACTGACTAAATAATGCAAGATCCTGTTTCCTTCTACATGAGCAGACAGTTAAAAACAAAATCTTAAAAGGTATAATGAAGTGTAATGCTCAATAATGTATCTAAATTAAGTTTTTGATGTTTTCTGCCGTAGCTTTTGGAATACGTTGGGAAAGGAAAAAGCATTATGGACGTTGGTCTGGCTCAAGCCCGGCAGCCCCTCACAACACGAAGTCACTACTTTGAAGTGGAGATCGTGGATCCTGGAGAGAAGTGCTACATCGCCCTGGGCCTGGCAAGAAGAGTAAGTCATTTGCTGTATTGTCACTCCTTTATAAATTAGCTACTTGGTTTAAAAGCATCTGCTATATTAGTAAATGTAGGGAAGTGCATTCGATCAAGGCCTGCATGAGAAGTACAGTAAGCTCCAGATATACACCAAGATTGTAAATGCAGCTTCACAACCTTGTGTCCTCAAAACAATTAGAGTCTGACATTATAAAATGCCTTGAGGTGTAGAATGCAAATAGAATGGCGGTTTGAGCAAATCACTCAGCTGTCATGATTTACTCATCTCTAAGTCAATCCCATATGCCTTATTTCTTTTGCCAAATAGTGACCAGTGGCTGTCAAGCTCCAAAAATGCATCATGAAAGATTCACAAAAGTAGTTCAAATGACTCATGCAATATTATAATACGTCTTTTTTTAACCTTACACGTCATTTTACAAGCAACAGACCAATTATTTACTAAAAAACCTTGCCTTGGGCATAGGTTTAAAATCTCACATAACAAGTCTCTTTAGAATATAATGTCCTTAAACAACTTTTAAATGTATTTATGATGGTTTTTGCCACACAAAAAAGAAAAACAATGTGAGCTTTTTTAGTGTTATTTATATGCATTATGGCCCGGTTTCATAGGCCTCGTTTACACTGCAGGTCTTGATGCCCAATTCTGATTTGGTGCCTATATCCAATTTTTTTTGGTTGTCTGTTTACACATTTTTTTCAATTCCGACCCATATCTGATTTACGTGTTTACACTTTCCATACGATCTGAAGCATCGTGCATGCGCTGTTGTCATTTACCGCCTCCACAAGCGCTTCTTGAGAAAAATAGCACACGAAAAATATCACTTTACTGTGTTCATTGCAAAAAAGCTGATTATTAAAACTACAAAAGCAGTTCAATGAAGTGCACCAAGTGAATCCCTTTTCTCTTTTATTGTTAGATTAACAGATAGGCTATTCGCACGCATCAATATTACACATCAGTAATGCGCGGTCTTCTGATGACCGTCAGCACCAGAAGGAAATGGAGAAAAGGTAGGCCTAATCCTTTCAGAAAATGTGCAAATACAGAAACTTTCAAATGTTTAAATACTATTTGGATTGGAATCGCCGGCCGAGGGCTTAATAAACTAACTTTTGTGAAAACCTCAAATTCGAGAGAAAAAAAAAAAAATCCACTTTTTTTGCCTGTAACTCAAAACACCCCGTCTGCATTTACACTTTTTACCAGCTCAAGTCACACATGACTAGGGATGGGAATCGGAAACATTCCCATTGTTTCAATTTCTTTGAATCGGAATTCCCTTAACGATTCCAGTGGGCACGAATGACGTCATCACGCGCATTGCGTAACTTACGCACGTTGCGTAGCTTACGCTCAATAGTAAGCGTGGCGCCTAAGCGGAACAAACGCTCAAAAGTCTGGTTGTATTTCACCAAAAAAGACGAAAATAGGGCAACTTGCAGCGTAGATATTTCCTCAAAGGGAGGAAATACCAC
>JAUCNO010000500.1:12145453-12160481 GCA_032353835.1 Enteromius viviparus | reverse complement strand
ATCTATTTATTTTATCTTTTTTATTTTCTGAAATACATACATGCCTGTGTTTGCATTTATATATATATATATATATATATATATATATATATATATATATATATATAGAGTACACTCTCTTTAACTTTATATATTATATAAACAAAAAAATGTTTGGATGCACTACATGAAACGACATAGCAACGCCCTGGCAACCACCATTGTCGAAGCAATATATTTTCGTCGTAAAAAAGTACTAAAGTTGTACTACACTGCCATAATAGCTAGTGAAATTATGCAAAACAGGGATAATAATTACTTTTTAACTAAATGCCTCGTTTATCAGAAAATTACACGGCGAGGACTTAACCATGAGAATTATGTGGTTATCAGTGGCGGGACACAAATTTATCGTAACCAAACATCAACCCAACAGAAATGGGATAGGGTGATGACAGTCGTGTTTGCATTTCTGATGTGCGTTGATTGAGATGAATCGGCTATTCGGATTCGGGTCCGCATTTTTGCCTCGCATATGAGATGTTTTCTTTGAGCGTCGGGTGTTGAAACAGGATATTATTTTGGAGTTGGAGAGTTGTATGTGAACACATTCCACAAAGAAACTGCAGCAGGCCTGTGTGAGTGAAAATGACTGCAGCTACAAATCATTCGCGCTCTCTCTCTCTCTTTCTCTCCTCCTCCTCCTCCTCTTGCTCTCATGACGTCAGGAATGTCGAGCACTCCCTGCTTCTTCCCTTGGGGAGAGGGTTTTACGATTGAAACCTGACACCGTTTCTGTGTCCCATAAGCAACAGAGCTGTAACTCACATCAAAGACAGCCAGCGTCGAATCACAGCACGGCCGTAAATTTGCCTGTCGCTCACGGACCAATCAGAAACGAGCATTAAATCAACTCTGTCACGCTGGCAGCCAATGGTGGGACGGCGACGGTAAATCTGTCAGGCGAGCGTCTGTTAACGGGCGCTGTGGTGCAGATGGGGAATCCACTAGGGTGAGGGGGGAAAGAAAGTAGAGAGAGAGAGAGGTGGAAAGATGGAAGGAGGGAGGGGAAAAGCTGAACGCTTAGAGCTAGAGCATGCAAAAATGTTGCTTTGGTTACCCAAAGAATAATTTCTGAAACCCATAATGGCTAAAAAAATCAAAGTGTTTTGTAAGCGTTAAGCCGTGAAAACTCGAGTGGAACAAGACCAAACACGACCACAAGAGAGAGCGAAGGCGCGAACGGAAGCGCGCAACAAAAACGTCATAAAGCTTAATTGCTACCATTGCTGTGTGACATTGAGTGTCTACAGCAGAAGTGAAATACACTCTACAATTACATCACTGTCTTAATCACCGCCACTGTCACGATTATTTCAGTTCACGACACTCATTATACACATTCGGCCCATTTGAAATAGCTTGTCAAGCGCAAACCTCAAACGCTTCTTTATACGATATGACATAAAAACGAGCGCGAAACACGCTGGAGTGTGTGTAGCAATGACCTGCGGGCCTTTCCACGTTACTCCAAGGGTGCAGACCAGATGTTCTCGTGTGCAGATGTAACGCAGCAGGACGGACTCTTCGGGGATTTGGGTCTCGTTCTAAATCACAGGGAAGGGAAAGAAGGGCCCCCTCTCTTAAAATGTCAACAGGCTGCAGCTGAAACTCCACAAACATCTCCAGCTCAGATCGACAGCCCCCGTTTTCAACGGCGGACCACGGCCAAAATCAGTGACTAATGGCGCAGGCGAATCGAAAATAGAAATGTCTAAACAGGCTTGTGGACATATCCAACTGCCTGGCTGATAAATGTAGCGTGCCTTCGCTTGAATTTATGTGTTTTTAAACTCTCCGTCATGTGATATGAAAATAAGGTGTACTCTTACCCAGCCAGAGGAATAACATCTCAGGCTTTCCGAGTGGCACGTTTGAAACGCTTAATG
Source organism: Enteromius viviparus (assembly GCA_032353835.1). NCBI lineage: Eukaryota > Metazoa > Chordata > Actinopteri > Cypriniformes > Cyprinidae > Enteromius > Enteromius viviparus. Next base: position 12,158,553 of record JAUCNO010000500.1, on the reverse strand, counting down.
CGCTCTTGAATAAATATTGTGCAATTATGAAATGAATACGAACAGGGTTTGACTTTTAGTGCACGCGGATGCCAGATTTATCCGACGGACTTTTCACGTATCTGCAAAATCGACAGCTTCTGATGATTTCGGGAGACAGATGACTTACTGCAAAGAAGATGTTATTTTTACACCGCATAGAATAGCTTGTTGAAATACTACTGGATCAGCAAAAGCTGTGGCATTGCTGTTGATTTTGGCCGTCTCTGCCTCCAAGGTGAAATGGTTTTCTATTCGACGGGAATCCATAAACAGGCCCCGTGAGAGCGAGAGGCGCCATAAAACACATCAGGCCGTATGGGGGCGTTTCCGCTTGCGAGCGCTCGCGCCCGGGGAGCGTTGCGACGGCGAGGAGCGCCCTTATCTCGGCCTGTGGTGGTTGCGTCCGAATGCATTCGTGCATTACCCGTCCTCTATTCCCAGTCATTTTCTATGGCCTTTTGATGAATTTGGCCTGTCTAAATTCGCCTGTTCCGAGAGCACGCCGTAATTTACCTACATTTATCGCAGGCGAGCTGTTTGCTCAGCTTCGGCCCTGAGCTGCATGCATGATTAATACGAAACACTGACGCTTTTGTGTCGCCCTCCCCTTCACCTGAGAAAAGAAAATGACTCTGATTGCAATAAGCGTGCATATTCTCTTGAAAAGGCGCGCGTCTGGAATACTCATTCGGTGACATAGAGACTGGAAGCTTGCAGATGATGATAATTTATCGACTGCTGCACCCGTTAGCTACTACTACACACACACACACACACACACACACACAAACAGCATCTATCAATTACAGGCCTCTAGTCCACACGCCTCTGACAATTTTACTGCGCGTTTTGTACAGCATGTCAAGCCGCGCTGTTTCAGTCTATTATGCTCATTCCTCTATAATTAATATAAATTACATTTTTGCCTTTTTACAGCCGTGCCACTGTAATTAGTCGATGAAAGACATTCATCAGTTGCCTGTAGGTAGAATATCCAGATGAAAGGCCTCATGAGCATCAGCCATGTTAGACGCATAGATGGAAACAGAGGTCAAACCTGACCTCATTTCTGCCTTGCTGGGGTCACACAGTACTCTTATCTCAACACCTGCCCTTTTGCAATCTGCACAAATACTTCTGTCATCTTTCCTAACCTTGTCTTACCTCTCATATTTCACAAAGGGTTAAGAAGAATAGTGTTGGGCAGTAACGTGTTATTTAGTGTAATTTAATTACTTTTTTAGTAACGGAGTAATTTAATGCATTATAATTTCCAAAACAGTAATTAGAGTATAGTTATTAAGCCGAGGTCTCTATGCATTACTGTTGCGTTACTTTTGCTGTTAGAATCGGATCAGAATAGAATAGATCAGCATTTCTGATGAGCGTGTGTCACGGGTAGACGCTTGTGTGCGGGATGCAAGAGAATAAAATCATTCATGGGACACCCGCAAAATAGAAATATAAGCATGCAATATCTATTGCACAAAATAGGAATATGAACACCTGTGTAACTGTTTGCAGTGTTGAGCAATAAAGTGTTGAAATGTGCATAACAGACGAATTACAGACTCATTACAGAAAGATTCATTATGCATGTGTTTATTGCGTTATATCAGAGATTTGTGAGATTGTGATGAACTGTGCTGTCTTTTAGACATTAGAAATGCAGCTCCTTTGTCAAATCATGCACGCAGCCGCTTGCTTTAGTTAAAAATAACAGTGTTTTGTGAATGTTGATGCTTTAACTAATATTTATCGGGAGGGTGTATACTGGATTTTCATGAAGAAAAAAGTCATGTAACTAGTAACTAATTACTAATTACTTTTGAAATGAAGTAATCAGAACAGTAACGTGATTACTTTTAAAAGGAGTAATCAGTAATCAAGTGTAACGCTGGTTAAGAACATGCCATGCATCATGGAATTTTATTTGCCATTGAAATGCAGACTGTTAACGGATAGCTTTCTCCAGGTATTTCAGACCTCCTCAGCTCAAACAAACAGAGCAATGTTTTTACTGCACCACAGAGTAGCAGCGTTTGCCCTTTTCGGTAAAACCAACACAACTCCAGCTTACGTTTAACTGTCTCCGTTCAATAAAGACACATTTTACCTTTAAAGTTAGTTGACTATAAACACAAAGACCCTTGTACTTTCAAGCAGTGCACACCATCCCCTTTGCTCTTTATCCTTTATTGTGGGTGATAATATCTTAAAAACCTTGTTCCACTGTCCAGCAGCACTTCAATTGGAGCATGTTGTACACTTCATAACACACAGATGAACGAGACTCTGAGGTTTTATCTGCGACTCTTACCCATCCGCTAATGAATCATAATGAATGACCTCATAATGAAAGAGCTACTTAACTCAATTGGTCAAATAAATTTGGCGCTGAAGGCTCTCATGCTTTGGAGATAAGACGCCGGCGAGAGACGGGGTTAGGGAACTCCCTCCGGGAGGGTGGGGCGCTCAGGGGCCAACGTCATGTTTCATTCCTCAAAAAAGCACGCTTTGGAATATCAGCCGAGACAAAGGAAACTTTCCCAACTACTTTCATATGGATGCCAAAGCATTATTAAAGAGGAAGATAGAGAGGGTTAGAGGGTTGAGGAGATGTGCTGGACCAGGGCCAAGGAAGTTCTCCATCTGCAGCTGTTTGTTATGGAGGCAGACTGGCCTAAACAAGTCCTGTCCTAAACCTGTCTCTCATTACAACTGCGTGTCCCACATGACGGTGAACTTTTGTAACCTTCACTCAAAGCCGCTGAAGATCCGTTTCCATTCCAGGTTCTGCAGTACAAATCAGGAGAATCTGATTCACGATAGAAGCCACATTGAATTTTTTTGTGAATGAAGATGAGTCTGCGAGAGATAATAGAACAACTATTAAAATGAGACCCTTCAAAAACAAAACAATAGATTTTGAATCTTCGGAAATCTTAAAAACCTTGAAACCTTTGGTGATTGAAAGTAAATATATATATATATATATATATATATATAGTATTTGCTTGATAATCTCGTATCCTCAATTGACTTAATTCAAGAAACCTGATTTAGTTTTTTTTTTGCCTGAAGGAATAGAATTAGTGTCAAATGAAATACAGTTATAGCAAGATTATTTTGATCATTAACTGAAAAGGCATCTTTAATATTTGAAACAAAATAATAAACATCACCTGAAATAAAATAAAATGTACCAATTAATAAAAAAAAATAAAAAAAATTGCCAACACAACATTTATAAAAAAAAATTAGTTGTAGTTAAATATTAACATTTTATAATTATTTTTGAAACTAAAATCTAATACCTCATAAAAACTATATAGACATATTAAAAGAAAAACGAATTAAATTATAATTAAAGAGTAAACTTATTTATTATGAATGTCTTTTTCTGCTTATGATTCCATTTCTACAGCCAATATTTACTTGATAGTATTATATTTGCTCTTGATGGTTCGGTGTTTGGTGGAAAGAATAAAAATGGTGTCTGATGGAAAAGAAAGAAGAAAAGTCACTCATTTCTAATATTTGCTTTATGTCTGGTTATGTCTGAAGCTCTCTTTAATTTGCTGTAGATCATTAGAAGAGCCATTAGGGTCCCGGATGTGGTAACTGAAAACAGAAATATGCTTTCCTAAGTCACCGACTGAGTGGGCTGCTCCTTCGGTTTCAGACACAGCCATGGCATTGGCTCTTTGCATGTAGCCTGATAAAATCTTAGTGAACTGTTTCAAAGCACTGGTCACGGTGACCCCTGAGATTGCACATGTGTCGTCTCCGCCCCCCGTGTGATAACGGTGTCCTAGGTATGATTCAGAGGCATGTATATGATATACTACTATTTTTACAACCATTTCTCAAGGGGAACCTTTCATTTGCATTAAAACGAGAGACGGGAGGAATCCACCAGAGAAAAAGCAGGCATGCAAAGCTGTCAAACCTTGCAGCATTTTGTACCACACACACACACACACACACACACAGTAAATGTGGGTTTTTAGTAACAACCGATTTTTATTTTATCAGAATATTTAGTGGAATAAACACTTTCCTAATGCATTGTTAGCAGTTGCAGGCTAAATGGCTATACTGGGTTTTTAATAACTGCCTGCTTTAGGACCTCCTAAAATTCCGCCATATGCTGGATGTAATTTACAACCTAATCGAAAGTGACAATTAATTTAGAGGAAAAACTTTTAATTAACCTCACAGTTGTGCATGTATTAAAAACCCTTGTACGTTTACATGCATAATAGAGAGAAATGTACCTTGGAAACATAACAGGGCAACAAAAAGGAAGTTAAAGCAGTGTAGTAAATGCTCAGTGCAGTTCAGCCTCAGGACAGCGTGTCTCATCCCAAACCAGCAGAGGGCGCTCTTGGATTGACTTTGAGTCACTTTTAGAATAGAATAGAATAGAATAGAAGGCTAAAAAGGCAGTACAATTAGAAATCATATAACATACCATATATATATGTGTGTGTGTGTGTGTGTTTTATTTTTTAATAAAGGAATCAATATGTTAAAAAGGGATTTTCAAGCATCAAAAAAAAAAGTTTAATTCAGCTTAAATTTTTTTTACTTTTTTTGTTAATGTTAATAAACAATTGTTTATTCATGTTAGTTCACATTGCATTAATGTTAACACAACTTACTAATAAAGCATTAGTAAATGCTGAAATTAACATTAACTAAGATTGAGAAATGCTGAAGTATTGGTCATTCTTAGTTTGTGTTTGCTAATAATGTTAACTAATAAACCTTATTGTGTTACCTAACATGCTTTTTATGTATAAAAATCACTTTTGTAAATTTAATTTCATACAGACACCAAAATGGTACGTTTTAACTTTAAAGATTGAATGAGTCTGATATTTGAATACCCTGAATGCTAGAGTCATGTTTCCCTATTCAGAATTTAAAATCAGGATAATGAAATAGCCGGTGGTTGTAAGTGTTTGAAATAGTTTTTAGCGTATTGCTAAGGTCACATACATAGTGCTCAGTCAAAAGAGTTTCTAACCCTATACATGTGAGCAGTAATAACAGTGATGTCTGACTTAAAACAAAACAGTAAACAAAGTAACCTCAAAATATTGGCAAAGTAAACGTCACTGCCGCAAACCAAATAGTATCCAAAAGGAGGAAAACACACCACAGCGCAACTAGAATGAAGCCGTTTCTTTACTTCCATCAAAACAAGGGTCAGAGGGAAGAACAGAGAACAAGATCAACCACAGGAATGTACATGAATCGTGATGAGAATCTCACAGTATAACAGTGATATCATTCACAAAACCAGCCATATATTCAGCCGTTTACCGGAATGAGATTATAAAAAAAAAACAAAAAAAAAACACGCCCAACACTTTTCCCCAAAAAGAAAGTCCCACCAAGACAATATTCCAGCTTCTTCCTCCTGCCTTGACATTCTTTTGAAATGCTCATGTTCTTGGTCTTATCTTCGAGTGAGAGAAACACTAGAAGTGGTTTTCAGTGGATATGCACTTTAACAGTCAAGAAAACACTCAAGGAGAAAAGGGCAGATAGGACAGTAGTGATGGAAAGTGGTTGAATCGTATTCATTCTCCTCGTCTCAGTTCAGGAATGAGACCAGTATCCTATCGGAGAAGAGACCATTTGATCTGCTCCTTAGCTGACTGTAGCACCTAAAAACACACACACAAACTAAAAAATTAGAACACATCCAGTACAATATTACTAATAAATACATTTACAAATGTATTCTATTTGCACAATTATGTACATGCTGTTGTGCAAATGGAATAGAATACAGGTGGAAATTATAGGCAATTAGCAAGAAGAGTGCATCTGCAGGTGGTGACCACAGACCACTTCTCAGCTCATATGCTTTCTGCCTGATGTTTTGGTCACGCTTTCACTCGAGTGGTAGCATGAGACGGAGTCTACAACCAGGTTGACACATCAATGCGAGCTGTGGCAAGAAGGTTTGCTGTGTCTGTCAGCGTAGTGTCCAGAGCATGGAGGTGCTACCAGGAGACAGGACAGTACATCAGGAGACGTGGAGGAGGGCAACAACCCAGCAGCAGGACCGCTACCTCCACCTTTGTGGAAGGAGGAACAGGAGGAGCACTGCCAGAGCCCTGCAAAATTACCTCCAGCAGGCCACAAATGTGCATGCGTCTTCTCAAACGGTCCGAAACAAACTCCATGAGGGTGGTATGAGGGCCCGATGTCCACAGGTGGGGGTTGTGCTTTTGTGGACATATGACATTTGCCAGAGAACACCAAAATTGGCAAATTCGCCACTGACTGCTCTTCACAGATGAAAGCAGGTTCACACTGAGCAGACGTGACGCCGTGGAGAATGTTTGGCAGTGGGTCAGTCATGGTGTGGGGTGGCATGTCTTTGGAGGGCCACACAGCCCTCCATGTGCTCGCAAGAGGTAGCCTGACTGCCATACAGGTCTTACAGGCACGTAGAGGACACACACTACTGAGCCTCACTTTGACTTGTCTTAAGGAAATTACATCAAAGTTGGATCAGCCTGTCGTGTGTTTTTCCACTTCAATTTTAAGCGTGACCAAATCCAGACCTCCATGGGTTGATAAATTTAATTTTCATTGATCATTTTTTTGTGATTTTGTTGTCAGCACATTCAACTATGTAAAGAACAAAGTATTTAATCCATTCAGATCTAGGATGTGTTATTTCACTTATTTATAATTGCCGTAATATTTTACAGTTTCCGTATTGGTGATGGTAAGAGAAAATGTAGCATTTTTTAACGCCATCTAATTATTGCACACTAAATTGTATGCTATTTTTCCACTAACTTTTAGCGGAGCAGAGGGTGAAGATGTCCGCAAATGAGCGAAGGAGAGAGCATTTAGAGGAACAAAACACAGAATACGAGAACTACTTAGAGGAGGAGCGCGATGGTGAGACTGATCTCTCTGTTTGATTTTCTTGGCTCCCAAAAAAGAGAAACACGCTGATCAAACCCTCACAGGATACAGTTCACAGACAGGACTGCTGGACTAATAAGAGGCTGATGACAGCAGTGCCTCTGAGACTCTTAACACCCACATGATCCAGTGCACTAGACTGCTGATATTAAACTGCTTAACTGATTTGGCGGTAAAGGTGCAATTTGGCATTTGAATTTAAATTTGAAAATATGAATTTGAGCACAAAATTCCTTTTTGATGATAATCATAAATGGAAGCAACAAATCTAAATTTATTTTAGTACACCCAAAAATTAAATCCAAAATGTAGATGAGTGTTTCTTCATCAAAAGTACTTGAGTACATACTTGTGAATGGGTCCAGTCAGAATTAGGGTGCATAAAACATCACTATACAAATCCACACAACTTACAGGTAATGTCTTGTGAAATGATAAGCTGCCAATCCCTTTGTAACAGCCTTTTTGGTGTTATTAAAACACACAACGTCCTTCCACATGAAAATCCACCAACATTTTTTGAACTGCTTAGCTATGCAGGAGATCTAGACGAAGTTGTTTTTTTCTCTAATCTCAGCCAGAAACAACAGCTAGAAGTTAAAAACAAACATGCTCTCTGTTTCACAAGATGTTAATTGATAGACTGGAGTTAACTGGATTATTGTGATGCTTTTATCAGTTGTTTGGACTCTCGTTCTGACGGCACCCATTCACTCATTGTAAGTAGTGTAATGCGGCATTTCTCCAAATTAATTCTGATAAAGAAACAAACTCATTTAAATATCGACTGGACTGAAAGAGAGGGAATTTTCAGCAATTTGTCATTTTTGAGTTCTTTAAAAAAAGGGTTACGGATCTAGTTGCAGCTGCTGTCTGTCTTTATATCAACAGAACAGTACGAGAGGACCAGAGAGAAGAACGAGCAGTGGAGAGAATTCCACTATGATGGGCAATACCCTAGATACCCACACCACCGCCGCTACGTCTGAGCACACATCATCACGTACAGGGCCTCAGAAAGTGGATAACCATCGTTTGAGGGAAACATGACATAATATAATTACTCAAAACATTTAAGCACTTCTAGATTAAAAGCTTTTAATACATGTATAATAAAAGGGTTTGTGTGTTTGGATTGGAATGTGACTGTTCTAACTGCTTATCTTAATTCTATTATGGAACTTTTCATCAAAACATTCACAATTAGTTTGTGATTTTAAGCGGTTTTCCAAGAGCCGCTTCTAATTTCCGTCTTCAGTAACTACTTTCAGCTGTCATCTGAACTCTCTTTTTAATAACCTTCGATCTGTGCTCTTGTGTGACTAAGCTTCTTTGATTTTCCACATCAGTGAGGATTCTATATAAAACATACCCACCAGAATTAAAAAAAAGGGGAAAAGAGAAAGCCAATAAAATAAAAAATGCTAAAGACCTTTTGCCTATATTCCAACATCTTGTAAACTCATAAATACGGTGCATATATAATAAAAAAAAAAGCCTAGGTTTGTGCTCCTACAGACGGGATAATAATTCCAAGGCAGTATTTGCTGGCAGCGCCGTGACATTCCTGTGCTGAGAGCTTAGACAGATGGGAAAATGAGGGAGAAAGAAAGATTTATCGACCTTGCTGAGCCTCTGTGCCGCTAACCGAATCTCACATGCACCTGACTGACAGGAGAACGGCTTCCTGCCACTCCTACTGCTTAAAGAAGTTTAAAATATCACTGCATGCTGGGAGAAGAACAAGATCTAACATGTGTGCCAATCTCACCAGTCAAATCAATATGAGAACATGGCAAGTTCACTCAGTATTGTTTAATTCAGGTGTGCTGGACATGGTTGATATAAAAGTTCACAATTAAAATAATGACAAAGAATATTTACATTTAAAAAGGCTTGATAGTTTCTTAAAACAACATAAATAGACAACATACAAACAATGAGGGAACGTTTAACATTGACCAGCACAAATGTAATGCTGATGGCCCTTCACTCTCACTTTCTGATTGTGAAGACACTAAAGTTTCCTCTTCTGTGTTAGACTGGGCTCAGGCCGCACACAGGACAGCTGACTCTACTTTAAACTGTTGAGGAATTTGGCCTGTTCCTCTCCGCGTGGCAGCAGTAGCTCCCCTCCTATTTTGGGTCCCTTTTTCTCCTGTAAAAATGAGAGACAGGTCAAAACTGAAGCAAGTTACCACTGAAATACATAATCATATATATATATATATATATATATATATATATATATACATATATACATACACACACACATTTTATTTTGATTAATTTTGATCAATCACATCCAAAATAAATGTTTTTGTTTACATAATATATATGTGTGAACTGTGTTTGTTTATGATGTGTGTGTGTGTATATATATATATATATATATATATATATATATACACACATAAAATGTGTATTTTATATAACACATGGGAACCTTAAGTGCAGCAGAAATGTTTTTGTAACCTTTGCTCTGACATGCATTGTGAGCTGTAAGGTCTTATATAGACAGGTGTGTTGCTTTTCTAATCAACTCCAATCAGTATAATCAAACACAGCTGGACTCAAATCTCAAGGATGATCAGATATCATATATGAGTGTCACAGCAAAGGGTCTGAATACTTAGGACCATGTGATATTTCAGTTTTTCCTTTTTAGTAAATTTATTATGTGCTGTCATGATTAATCACATCCAAAATATTATGTGTATAATGTGTTTATACATACACATGCATGTATACGTTTAGGAAAAATGTTATATTTTTATATTAAACATTTTATTTATAATATAAAATGTATATCACTTAAACAAGTTTATTTTGAATGTGATTCATCACAAGTAACCATTTGACAGCACTAATATATGTATATATAATCTACTGTAGAGTTTCTACTGTAAAGCATTTCTAAAAAGATGTAAATAAGTACTCAAACTACTCCAGCTGTGATAAAAAAAAATAAACTAAGATTTTTGAATAACTAACAAAAGTACAAAATTATACTTACAAAAAATAAATAAAATAAAATCACATAAAAGGCCAACACAAAATAATAAAAGTACTATTACAGCACATGACAGTAATATAATACAGCATAGCTGTGGAGTTTTAGAACATTTAATTAATTCAGTGTCAAGCAATCAAAATCAAGGAGCCACAATAACACAACTAAAAATAAGTTCAACAATGAAAACAGTAAAAAAAAATTTACTGTACCTTTAACATGCCATCTCTCTCCCACTTAAAAAGGCCACAATGGCTAAAATGGAAAGTGAATTTTTTTTATTACAACATGCAATAACAAATATACATCTAACAGTTAAGCATTAAACTCTCAGTATGCTATTAAAAAAAATGTAACACATAAATAATAAATGTAGGGGCATGTCCCCTCACCTGCAGGCTCCATGTGGCATCCGTGCCAGGCAGATCTTTCTCTGACCGCAGGGGCATTTGAAGAAGCGCTTGACGGCATCATGCCAATGGTAGTCGTGTTTCTCTTCTACACAGCGGTCCGCTGGTTTAAAGTGGGTGTATTTACACTGCGGGCGAGAGGTGCTCATAAACTAATCCGCATAAACAGGCCGTGAATTACAGGTGTAATCAACCCAAAACCACATAATTGTCTAATTATGTCACAAATCATGTTTAAAACTGCTTCGTCCTTATGACCTGCTGTGAATAAATACTGATTAGCTACTAATGATGCAGGAGAAATGGCTCTGTTTTTGTGAAGACCTGAATGAAACACACTGTAGGGATTTTCAAGTGGACCACTTGAATTTCAAAACGCATCCGGTGCTTTTCCTGCCCCGTTTTGCACTGGACAAACTGGATTACTCAGCATAAAGGACAGATGCTGAGTCTCTTCAGCTGAAAATTTGTTGACTTACGGTTTTGCAGGTGACAGCTCGACACTTCATCTCCCTGATGCTCTTCATCTTCTCCTCCATCTTCTCTTTTTGCACCAGCGGCTCAAAATATTCCTGCATGGCCCGCTCCTCAATCTAGACGCAAGATATTTTGTCAATCATGCACTCTAATGGGCCACGACTTTCATCATTTCATATTTTGCATGTGGCAAAAGAAACACTACAGAATCCAAATCAAATAAAACCATCTGGACAGATCACGCTGAACGCTTTCAAAACAACCGCAAGCTGTGACATCATCGTGTATAAACGCACCAACATTCATATCAAAACACACACGGACTGATGTTCAACCAAAATACACACCTCTCCCATCATCCACGAGTTTGAGGACTTGGCGTTAAGGATGCGCTGGAACTCCTCCGATTGGATGTACTCTAGCTGTTCCCGCCTCTTTTTCTGAGCTGGCTCCTCCTCCTCACCGGTTGCATTTTCATCTGATACTGCAGATGGGATATTAGCAAATAAGTGCCACAGAGAAAACAAACAAGCCAACAGTCACTGATGTGAATGTCTGTACCTTTAGGTGTGGAGAGATTTCGCTCAACTCGATCTGTGATGTCATCGCCGCAGGCTCGCTTGCGTTTTACAGCATTCGGGTCGTCTTTAACGATGACAGAGCCTTTAGCTTGGAGTCTTCTCACTGCTGCCAACTAAGAAAAAATAAACAATAGATATTATAAATAAATGTATTGTTTATATTGGAATTCTTCCCGACAGCATCAATTAGATCCAGGATGGGGACCCAGAGGGGACATACAATTACAGCATAGTGTATTCTTATGGTCATGTTTGAAAAAATTAAATAAATAATAATAATAATAATATATGTTAACATTGATAAAATATTGTTTCTAATTTTTTAAAAGTACAAATGTTTAAATTTGCTTTTTAACTATTAATTTAAGAAATGTAATGTTAACATTTAATTTAAGGTGTTTTTAATTCAGTAAATAGTTTGATGATAATAAAATGTTTTTACTTTGTTAAACCACATGAAATACCATAAAAAATAAATAAAAATAAAATAATAATAAAATCACAACAACAAAATGTTCCGGTATTGAAAATATTCTAACAAACGATGGAGCACTTTCCCAAAACAGTACCTTTGCGCCTGAGAGGCCCTTTGATGAAGGTGGAGACAGATCAAGAAGGATGTCCTCTCCTTCTGAAAAGCCTCGGCCCAGTGTGGGCACAGGAGGGCCTGAGAGACAGGATGTGAGGCCAGGAGAGCCTTTAGGAAACTTCAAGGCTGCTTGCGGGGAGAGCAAGGGACCCCTGCTTACATTCGGCTTGGAGGGAGCACTATTCTGGAGCACCCTGGGTAGAGAAGAGCTCATTTTTATAGTACATATACTACAGGGACAGGTTAAAGGTCTTGATCATAAGCATAAACAATTTGCACTTAAAACTGAACACTCAACACTGAAACATTAAACAATGTATCAGCTTCCAAATGTAATGCAAAGAAAATACAATGAGTAGTTAGTTCATCATTAACTCTCACCTCTTTTGAATCTCTTCTGCCCTCTTCTTTCGAGCCAGCATTCTCTGCTGGTGCTGTTCTTTCTGCTGCTTGAGAAGGTCAGATGCAGATATAGACTGAACTGAAGACCCTGCAACAGCTAAATTAAATAAAGGCAAGTTGGAAATTACATTTGCATGGTTATTAGTATGCACCAAGGTCATGCACAGGGTTTCTGTTAGTTTAAGGAAGATAGATTTCATGCAGAAAACTATTGCACTGCTTTCCAGTGGATATGTTAAAATATTTATTTGAGAAGAAAAATGACCAAATTAGTCCTCTTGCATTGTTTTCTGAAAAGATTTTACCTATATTTTTTGCCATGACGTTTCAAATGCAAGACTTTCTGCTCTAATTTGATACCTTTTTAAGCCTTAATTTTTCTAAGACCCACAGAAACCCTGTTTATATTCCAGTGACATAAATGCGCTTGCTTTTGGTTTATTTCTTTGCATAACAACTGTGGCGTGGCATTCAGCAGACATCTGCTGGCCCAAAACAGTACTGCAGCATCAGTGAACATTCACAGTTAATAGAAGTGCAACCAATAGCACTCAAATGACATAAAACCATGGGCGGCGCGTAATGGAGGCTTGGAGAGGCTAAGCCCCCCCAAAATTAATGCTGGGAAATTTTGAAAATAAAGT